>JAWZYV010003164.1:0-14085 GCA_038373885.1 Cheiracanthium punctorium
CAGTCTTCTGTAGAGCTTTGAAAAATAGCTCTCCACTTCTCTTCAGGCCCCACAATGGTCCATAAAGTCCTCTTCCAAAGGCACCCCACCTTCTGCAGATACCTGATGTGGAGGTTTGCACTAAACACACTACACTCTACACTACACACTTTTCTTCAATGGTGTCTGGAACTTCTGAATTTGAACCACCCTCAATAATCCCGGATTTTCTCAAATCCCAGGCATTATCCCTGTATAAGGTCATTCCATATCAAATCAACGAAAAAATTGTGATTTTCCTTTCACAACCTGACCCCCTCAGAATTCTATGAAATTTGGTATGATAGTAGTATCTATAGAGAAAAAAATAAATGTGAAATTTCTAGTCCATATCACTATTAGTTTTTGAAATATTTAATTTTAAAGTTTGTGAAATTAATGAAATTTTAGAAATTCTTGCACTATACAATTGGCTCCAATTTCTCTCCTAATTATCATAGAAACTCCATTTAAGTGTCTATAGAAAGTAAACAGGTTGCCCTTTCTTACCATATGTAACATGAGTAAATTTTTTAAATTTTTAATTAAAGTTCATCATTTTGAATTTTTAAAATTTCAAATTTCAAAAAGTATATTTTTAAATTTAAAAAAAATTATATGTTATTCTTCTATTTATTGTTAACAATATCTGAAAGTTTCATTCTGGGATTACCATGAGTTTTCGAGTAATAAATTTAAGAAAATTGCTATCATCTCGATTTAATAACGCCAAAAGAAAATTTTTATATTTAAAAATAAAATTACACTTTTAACTTAATATAAGAATTTTGAGAGAGAACAAATAATGTTTTTCAACACTTTAATTGGGGGTACACACAAGTAAATGTTTCTCTCCCCCCCCCACCCCCCAATTAAAAAATGATTTTACTAAAACAATTATTTGTTTTTAAAATTTCAAGAGCAGTTGTGTCCAAATTTTTTTTTGCTGGGGGTTTTATTGGGGGTGCTTTCAAAGTAGGAAGAGGGGGGAGAGTGCCTCCACCCTTATAAATAGGAATTTTCAGAATTTGTCTAACAAAATTCCAGTTTCATTTTTATTAATAATTTTTAAAAAATCATTGTTTCATAAAATGCTTCCACTATTCCAATGCGTTACAACTATTCCTTTAATTGTCAATTTTCAAATAATAGCATTTTCAGGTTAAAAAAAATAGAAATAATAATTACAGTAAGATGTTTTTTATATGTTGCATGCACATTCTTAACTATTAAGTAAATACACTGCTGGCCACCCAAATTGCAACACCAAGAAAAACAAGAGATATCACAACAAAATTTATTGTGTAGATAACATGTTGACCAAGTAACAAATGATTAAATTTACAGCATTCTATGAAGCGTGGTTCCTGCCAAAATCAGTACCCAGAGTAGCCGCCGTTGTTGGAGATCACAGCTGCCACACGCCTCGGCATTGATTCAAAGAGACTTTGAATGTGTTCTTGGGGTACAGCAGACCAAGCAGCTTCCACACGTTGCCAAAGTTGATCTGGTGTGACAGCTGGGGATGAACTCTGGGTCAGTCGTTGAGCAACCATGGACCACATGTTTTCTATCGGCGAAAGATCCGGAGAGCGCGCCGGCCAGGGAAGCAATTCAATCTGGTGATTGACGAAGAACCCTTGGACAATGCGTGCCACGTGTGGCCGTGCATTATCCTGCTGAAATATGGCTGTTGGCAAGCCCTGAAGGTAAGAAAGGACAACTGGCTCCAACACCTCGGAGATGTAGCGCTGGCTGGTTAAAGTACCGGCAATGCGTACTAGAGGAGTGCGAGAGAGATATCCGATACCGCCCCATACCATAATACCCGGTGCAGGACCAGTGTGACGGTGCATAATGCAGCTGTTCAGCATCCTCTCTCCACGGTGTCTCCAGACTCGAATCCGACCGTCGTGGTGTTGCATACAGAAGCGTGACTCGTCAGTAAAGAGAATTTCATTCCATTCTGTCGTCCACATCCTTCTATCATCGCACCATTGGCGGCGGAGACGTCTGTGGTTCCGCGTCAGAGGTAGACAAAGCAACGGACGTCTTGCGGACAGACCATTCTGCTGTAAACGACGTCGAATGGTACGCGCAGACACTGGATGATGCGTTACAGACTGAATCTGCTGTGATATGGTTCGTGATGTGACTGAGCGGTCCGTCACTGCCATGCGTACAATCTGCCTGTCATCACGTGACGTGGTGCACTGAGGTCGATGCGGTCGATCACGTCTGTCCGTCGTACCCTCCTGCACCCAACGATCACATATCCGCATCACAGTTGTTTGGTTTCGTCCAATACGACGACCGATTTCCCTGAAAGATAACCCACAATCTCGGTATGCCACTATCCTTCCTCTGTCAAACTCGGATACTTGATCAAAAGATGATCGTTGTTTCCTACGAGGCATAATTTATCGTTTTTTTGAAAAAAAAGCAAGAAAAACACAATTGCTGTACTTGAAACCGTCGAAATCTCCAAGCCTTAAATAGCGCTTTGAGGTGGCGCCACAGGCGCGCTTGATGTGCGTCTGCGCTGAAATTCTAATCATTTGCATATCTCACCTCAGCTAATGCATGTTGTAAATTTCATATTATTTGCATGCTTCCTTCAGGGTGTTGCATTTACGATGGCCAGCAGTGTATTTCAAGTGTTACCTTTAATTGATGTGTATTTTTAAAAAATTGAGTTTTAAATTTGAATGTAGTAAGGAAAACTTACAACTTGCAGATTATGCAAAAAGTTAAAATAAAAAAGAAAGTAAACCATTGTGTGATATTTTTCTGAAATTTAGTGGATGCAAATAGCATTTTTTTATCATATAATTTATGGCTAATAAAATGATGGGGATGGAGAAAGTTTACTTTAATTTCATCTGTATTTGGATAAACATCTAGAACACATGAGCAAAACACCAAAAATTAGCAAAGGTTACCTTTAAATCAAAAGATTGCTTGACATTAAATTAAAAGAAATAAATCATATAACATTTTTTTCCATAAAACTTTTTTCTACCTCTCTTCTTCTTTTTATATATTGTTTTCCAACAGGAAAAGTTTATGACCTTTCAAAGCAAGAAACAGATAGTGCTAACTAGAAGTTGTAAAAAACAAAAACAAAAATCATTTTGTATACATCTTTGGAAGCAATACAAATTGCCGTTATGAAATGAGTAAATATAAGTTCATTCTTTAATTTCATCATGATCTTATTGCAATCCGTATCCTTTTAAGATCAATCCTCTCAAACTCTGTTGAAATATTTCATGGCCAAGTTTTAAAAGAGCCTTGACTTTTATAAATGTTAAAAATTTTTAACATTTTAAAAATTCAAGAGCAATTGAGTCCAAATTTATTTTTAGTCAAGTTGTGGGTTTGTTTATTTGACATGGAATGAGCCCGAGATCTCATAATTTGAAACCCAACACATTTATAAAAAGGTCAAGGCTCTTTTAAAATTTGGCTATGAAGAATTTCAACAGAGTTTCAGAGGATTGATCTTAAAAGGATACGGATTGCAATAAGATCATGATGAAATTAAAGAATGAACTTAAATTTACTCATTTCATAACGGCAATATGTATTGCTTCCAAAGATGTATACAAAAGGATTTTTTTTTAACAACTTCTGGTAGCACTATCCATTTCTTGCTTTGAGAGGTTATAAACTTTTCCTGTTGGAAAACAATATATGAAAAGAAGAAGAGAGGTAGAAAAAAGTTTTATGGAAAAAAATGTCATATGATTTATTTCTTTTAGTTTAATATCAAGCACTATTTTAATTTAAAGGTAACCTTTGCTAATTTTTGGTGTTTTGCTCATGTTTTCTGGGTGTTTATCCATATACAGATGAAATTAAAGTAAACTTTCCACATAACCTATCCCGATCCACATAATCTATCCCCATCATTTTATTACCCATAAATTATATGATAAAAAAATGCTATTTGCATCCAATAAATTTGAGAAAAAAAATCACACAATGGTTTACTTTCTTTTTAATTTTACTTTGTGCATAATCTGCAAGTTGTAAGTTTTCCTTACTACATTGAAATTTAAAATTCAATATTTTAAAAATACACATCAATTAAAGGTAACACTTGAAGTATTTACTTAATAGTTAAGAATGTGCATGCAACATAAAAATAACATCTTACTGTAATTATTATTTCTATTTTTTTTCCTGAAAATGTTATTATTTAAAAATTGACAATTAAAGGAATAGTTGTAACGCATTGGAATAGTGGAAGCATTTTATGAAACAATGATTTTTTTAAAAATACTTAATTAAAAAAATGGAATTTTGTTAGACAAATTCTGAAAATTCCTATTTATAAGGGTGGAGGCACTCTCCCCCCTCTTCCTACTTTGAAAGCACCCCCAATAAAACCCCCAGCAAAAAAAAATTTGGATACAACTGCTCTTGAAATTTTAAAAACAAATAATTGTTTTAGTAAAATCATTTTTTTAATTGGGGGGTGGGGGGGAGAGAGAGACATTTACTTGTGTGTACCCCCAATTAAAGTGTTGAAAAACATTATTTTTTTCTCTCTCAAAATTCTTATATTAAGTTAAAAGTGTAATTTTATTTTAAAATATAAAAATTTTTTTTTCGTGTTATTAAATCGAGATGATAGCAATTTTCTTAAATTTATTACTCGAAAACCCATGGTAATCCCAGAATGAAACTTTCAGATATTGTTAACAATAAATAGAAGAATAACATATAATTTTAAAAAATTTTTAAAAATATACTTTTTGAAATTTGAAATTTTAAATATTCAAAATGATGAACTTTAAACTAAAATTTAAAAAATTTACTCATGTTACATATGATAAGAAAGGGCAACCTGTTTACTTTCTATAGACACTTAAATGGAGTTTCTATGATAATTAGGAGTTAAATTGGAGCCAATTATATAGTGCAAGAATTTTTTAAATTTCATTCCCTCTTTAAAAACAATTGTTTATAAAATGGTCCCTTTTTCGTCAGAAATGCTCCTTTTTCCCCTTTTCTAGATAGAAAATTTAGTGGAATTCCTGTTATATTATAGAACCCTCTAAAATGCCCTTCGCCCGAGGCATCCCCCTTTGGTAGATAGCCCTCGAGTAGCTTTGCTATAAACCCACACACACATTTTTTTTTTTTTTTTTTTTTTTTTTTTTTTTAAGCAGTCCTTTTATATTCCTGAAAAACAGATGGACTATTATTTAGATTGCCAAAGTAAGTTATTTGACAAATTAAATTTGATGCTTACTTTTTATATCGCTAAAGTAATATAATCGTGTTGTATGAACTTAAAACTTACATAATAAGCTGATGACTGTATGTTTAATAAAGTAAATGAGTATAACACTTGATTCACATGGTACCTTGTTACCATACATTTTGAAGCACAAATTCTGTATAGTGTCTTCGTGGTAGGGGTTTAGCACTCAAAAGATACAAACAAGTTCAGCTGATTTACAGAGAGAAAACCGAGCGCTAACCTTTTAGGAATTTGTGTGAGTAAATGTGATCGTTTCCCCTGTGGACTATTAACAAGTTATTTGTAGCTTATTAGGGCCAATCAGCCCAAAACTTGGTAGTTATCAACTTGAGAAAAATAAACTTGTTTATTTATAAATTTGTTTATTCACTTTCAGATTTATAAATTTCATATAAAATTTATTGTATTCGTTCTAACAAAACATTAATTTTAATTAAATATTTATTTCAGTCAGGTGGTTCAATTTTTGCAGCAAGCGACTTCATCATTTTCATGGACAAGGTTCCAGTAAAGCGGACAAAAAATTTCGTCGGTGCTGTTTCAAGAATACCCCTATAATTGGAATTTATACAACGGTAAATGGTGCCTTTTTTCTTTCTTTTCCTTTTATATATTCCTCATAAATGTAGTTTGTGTAATTGTCTATGCTTAGTAGTATGCATATCACAGGGATATTTTACAACATGAATAAGTTAATTTGTTGCCCTAAATGTACACTGGAAGCATGGATTGACAACATCAAGATTATTTTTTCATATGCGTTATTACTCCATTTATTATTATTATTATTCTTTTTTTAATTTACCCCCTTTTTTCCTAGCACGATAGCATTCATTTGTAGAATAATTAACTTATTATTTAGCTTTCAACAATCTGATACCATGAATACTAATTAATTCCTGTATTAATCTCATTCGTTTTCTGAAAATTAATAAACACGCCACTGCAATTTTTTACAAAGTATTGTATATTAAAATACGAAATTTAATTTTTATGTGGTCCCTCTTTTCCTATCACTAATATTTAGAATATGTTGCTTAGTGTCTAAGAACCCAAATTAAAAAAAAAAATCATATCTCTAAGTGTAAGTTTCGGTAAGTAAAATTTTAATTTCACGAATTTGAAGACGTTTAATTGTCATTTTCAAAGAAATAGATCATTATTTAACTTTTGTGAATTTACAGTTTGTCCCCTAAGTTTAAAGAAACGTTTTTCTTCTTTTTCACTTTGCAGTATAATGAATTTATTGCTTTATTGTGATTTAAAATTACTTAATTTACACCAATTAATAAGGGAAACGTATTTCCATGTATATTTTTATTTTATGTAATTACTCTGTTTAAAAATTATGAAACAAAGCATTATATAGGGTGTGTCAAAAAGATTGAAACACGCTTTATTTTTTTTACCAATAAAAGTAAGTAGTGTAAATTACAAAAATGTTTAAATTAAGGTAGAAAATAAAGTAATAAGTTTACAAAATTGTAATTATAACGCTCACCAATCTTCAAAATGTTGCACTTTTTGAATTAGAAAAATATTATTCGACTCACATAAGAATGATTTTAAAAACCGCACATCTGTATTTTTAAAACTGAAGAAGTTATGTTTGTCCAACACTGTGAGTCCCTAATACTGTGAATGGGGACCATCTATCACAGGGGAAATGATATTTTTTGACGTATCACAAAAAAAGATAGAACTGGATGATATTAGCCATATGCAGCTCACGGGCCCCATAAGGAGTACGACTGCTTTATAGGATCTCTGTGCCATACTTCATTTAGATTCATGTGGTAAAAATTGTCGACACACATTAGCATATTTTTGATCATAAAATTTTTACCGTCAGTTTATGGTCTCTATTTTACGGAAAAGTGGCATAAGTCAGATTTTTTCTTTCAACGTGATTCAGTACATTTTAAAGATACAGTTATACAGATATGCGGTTTTTTAAAATGATATCTCCAAATTAAACACAACAATTTTCTGATTGACGAAATTTGTGTAAGAGCCAAAATTAAAATTTGTAACTTTTTGAAAATGAATGAGAGGAATATTTCATTAAAGTAACCTTAATTCCTACTTTATTTTAAACATTTTTTTTTCAATTTACACTGATCACTTATCTTTAACAAGAATAAAAGTAAAGAGCGTTTCAATCTTTTTGGGACGTCTGTATATGTGGCAGTCATTTCGCTAAACAATTTTCTCTAAATTTAACACAGTTACAAAAAATTACTCTAAAATTTTTTAAGTTCTTGAAATTAAAATTTGCCTTTGAGATCAATATAACCATCAGTTTAAAATCAATATACTAATATTGTTCAGTAATTTTAATTTAAACTCATCATAAAGATATATCTACGTTTGGAGTAACTTTTATTAAATGCATTGGAATTACGCTATATGAAATGTATTTAAGTACAGTCAACAGCAAATATTAGTACAGGCAACAGTATTATTTCAAGTACAGTCAGAATCTATAACCACATTACAACATATATGTCAGATAATAATGTACTTATAAGAGAGATACTACTGCTGTTTTAATTTTATTTGTAATTGAAGTGTATAATATTTTTTTCTCCTTGAAATTTAAGATATATTTTCTTTTGCAGATGCTTAGCGGATATAAATCCTGATAGAGGAACGAAGTATGAAAAGAAAAAACTAAAAATGCTGTGAACCCCAAAAATTTAAACCTTAGTAATTTAATCCAATATAAAATCTTAAAATTGTAATTTCTTGTTATTTAATAATGTCTTACAATAAATTTCTATTATTTTGAATTGTATGTTTACTCTCTGATTTTTTTTCTCATGATGGATTTTTTTTTATGACAGTAGATTTGTCAGCACAACATTTTTATAAAATAATACAATTCGCATTAAGTCAATTTATTATTCGGAATTGTTTTTGTGTGCATGCTACAAGTTTAATAATTGCATTATATACACTATCATTTTAGAGAAAAATATATAGTACCAAAAAAGATTTTTAAAATTAAATATTTGATGTTTTTTGTTAATGTGCTTAAAATTTAGATATCAGAAAGCAATTTATATCAGTAGATATCAGTTGTGTTGCCACTCATTGGCAAAACTTTAACTCCAGGAATGTCACTCTAATTTTTGTAATTTTTATCTTTCAATAATATTGATACAAAATGAAGCAATATTCATCGTTGATATAAGACAATTTAACTTATGTTTAATTACTGTAGATAGGTTTAAGCTGAATACAATAATTTCAAATTTGATTTAGAATTCTATTATCTGTATGAACAAAATAAATCTAATTACTTCCCCTTGTATTAATATATATTGGTAATATACTAATATATATTAATTAATATTTGCTCTCTTTATATAGCAGAACAATGGTTCAACATATGAATTCTACCAATTAAAATTGCAATGAATTTACTTTGCACACATTAGTGAATTATTTATATCTATTATCTTCGTTTTTAGGAAAGTTTACTAATTGTGAGCAGTCGTTAAAGGATATAAGGTTTTCATGGGGGAAAGTAGAATAGTTTTTTATTGTTCTATTTATTAAAAAAAAAAAAATAGCAAATCCGGCTCATGCGGTTTCCATAGACCAGGAACGTAGATAGAAAAAAAATTGGGGGGGGGGGGGTGGCTCAAAGTGGAAAAGTAAAAATTCTCACAAAAAGGCTTGATTATTATCAGTTTGCTAACAAAAATTCAAATTTCGAAAGTCGCCCGGGCTCTTTGAGCCAACCTTTTGGCTGCGTCTTTGCCTCAGATATTGCCCGACTTTGAGAGGTGTCCGGATTGGGAGAATTTCACTGTACTTGCAAAAGGTATATATGTACGATTTATACATTATGCATACTATGACGGCAAGAAAAATCTGAGAACAGTTGGCTCCTATACGTTACACTATTTTAGGGTCCTGCAAATAGCCTGCTAGGTTACTGAATTATAATTTATAATTACTATAATGCTATGTGGAATTTATGTACACAGAAGAAATAAAAGTTCCTATTTATATATAGTACATAACTCTTAAAATGTTTGTCTCGTACAAAAAAGAAAGAAGTCAAAAATTTAAATTCAAAGTGTAAGCAATATTCTCATAAAATCAACGTTCTTCTAAATTTCACTTTTAATTTTTTTCAAGGGTTTGCTGTTTTTAATAATGTTTAGAAATTATGGTTCTAATTGCATTATTTTAATAATATTCAGTGGAGGATACAAATTTACTCGTAAGTAGCACCTGATTTTATAACAGTGTTCCCCTAGCATTCTCCAAATCAGATTTTTTTTTTTTTTTTTTTTTACAATGAGCTTATATAATTAATTATTTTTCTAAGAAAACTGATCCTGGGAAGAAAAAACATACACACAAAAATTGAAATAAAATAAAAAAATTGAAATAAAATAAAAAATTAAATGAACAGAAAAATGTTAATTGTGTAACGTTTCAGAAAGTATTTTGTTGAGAGGAATGCAGAAACATGTTATCTTATGGATGTTTAAGATAACACGTTTCTAAATCAGTATATTGTCAAATTGTACATTATGGTCAATTTATGAGTATATTGTCAAATAATTTTTTCTACTTAGATATGGGAACGATTGCTTGACGGGATTTTCCCGAAGTCTTCAAAATACATAACTGTATAATAATATATAGGAAATTTAGAGAAAAAGATAACCAAAGATAAGATAATACAAAAAAAGATAATTAAATATTTGATATTTTTGTTAATGTGACATAATGTATTATGTCAGCAAATTTAATTATTTGTCAATAATTAAAAGTTAATGCGTTAATTTAGGCATCAGAAGTCAATTTTATATCAGTAAAATTTATGTTGTCATTCATTAGCAAAACTTTAACTCCAGCAATGTTACTCTAATTTCTGTGACAATCTTTTCCGTTATGTATTAATAATATTGATATTTAACGATGCACTGTATGTACTATATGTAACTGTACAATACAACAAAACTTTCTGTTAAATAATGGAAAAATTGAAATACGAAAACTTTATAGACCTAGGAAATTACCCTGATAATAACGGAAAAGGTAAATAACCAAAATACGTTACAATGCTGGAAAATGTCCCGTTCAAAAACGGAAAAAATAAAATACGGAAGTCCGTTCAAATACCGTTTAATCTGTGAAAAAAACGGAAAAAGGAAAATACGGAAATTATTAATTTCACAAAATTTATCCGGTAAAAAACGGAAGATTTAGAATACTGAAATATGTTATTGTACCGAAGAATATCCTGTAAAAAAACGGAAAAATCAAAATACAGAATTTTGTTATTTCACGGAAATTATGCAGTAAATAACGGAAAACCCTTAAAACGGAATTTTGAAAATATCGGAAACTGTCCAGGAATTTGCAGAAATAAAATTCCGTAAATATACGGAAAAAGTACTGGCGTCTCAGCTGCCAGTACTTTTTCCGTATTTTCACGGAAAATTTTTTTTACAGTGTAGAATTTAAGTTGAGTGACAACCTATCATGTCACCCAATTTCGTTTCATTCCCTGCAGTCTTTATTTCGTGATGCTGGAACAAAATTTCAGCATTTTAAAACGATTTTCACAAAATTTCAAAATGTAATCAAGATATTTTAAAAATTCAACGCCTATAAATTAAGATTAGCAACTACCTATCTTATCACCCAATTTCGTATCACTCGTATTAGTCGTTATTACGTGATGCTTGAAGAAATATAAACGTATTTTGAGAGAATTTTCACAAAATCTCAAAATCTAATAAAAATGTTTAAAAAATTGGACACCTATAGTTTAAGATGAGCAACCTTCTATCACGTGACCAAATTTCATATCATCCGCTTTAGTCGTTATTACGTTATGCGTGAACAAAGATTCACTCAGTTTTAAACAATTTTCGCAAAATCTCGAAATTGGATAATTTTTTTTAATTAAATGCTTATAGTTGTGACCACCTATCATTTCACCAAATGTCATTTTTCACCTTTGCAGTTATTACTTGATGGTCGAACACAAATTTACGCAGTTAGAAACGATTTTCGCAAAATCTCAAAATCCAATCAAGATTTTTTAAAAAATCGACGCCTATGTTTTAAGTTGAGTGACCACCTATCACATGACATCCAATTTCATATCATTCGCTTCAGTCGTTTTTACGTGATGCTTGAACAAAAAAAAAGCGTCACGGACAGAATGACAGAACGACAGACAGACAAACCTTTTTTTTGAGGGTCGGACCGGATTCCCAGGTGCTTGAAACGTATAGAAATCGCAAAATTTTTGAATTCCAAGAAATGTACAGACAAAAGTCTAATTTTATTTATATAGATATCTATGATAAAATTTTAGTTAACAGACTAGGCCAGTGTTTCTGAGACGTTATGTACACAAAAATTATTAACTGGTGTTAACTGATATCGATTTTAGTTAGCAGAGTGGTTGAGTGCTTATTTTAAAGGGTTTTATACTTAGAAATATTGATGTATTGTATTGTTACGAAATCTGGTAGTGGGTGTATTCTTAAATATTCTCGAAAAATTGAAAATAACCCTTTACTCGACGAAACGAAGCATTCTCTATCTCACAATAAATACACTATTTTTAATACATCACAGCGGATCATTAAAATGCAGGGTGTCCCGAAAGTCTTCGTATGTGGTGCATGGGGATACATAGGTAGATTTTACTGACTGGGAATGTTTTTGAATGAAGTCGTATACATACGAATTTAACCCATTTATGCCTAGTGTCTCTTTTTTGGGACGGCATTTTCGCTATTAGTCGAAAACGTTATTTATTTTTCCTAGCCTTTATTCATGAGTATTGAGCCTCAACTCAAAAAAATGTTTTAACATGACCAAGTAGGATGTTGATATTTCGATTTTTATGCATAATGATTTTAAAAGAAATCATCCCTTGTTCAAGAAGTTGACATCAGAAATATATCTATTATTTCTGTTATCAGTAAAAATCGAAGAAAGTCGCAAAAATATCCAGGCACAAATAGGTTAAAAAATGTCCTTTTTTCAAAATAAACGATAGGAATTATTTCTCAGCGGAGTCCTATTTCTGACCTTCTTTTGAACAGTTTTTGAAAAAACTGTTCAAACTTTTGAAAAAATCTCCTTTTTTCAAAATAAACGATAGTGAATTATTTCTCAGCGGAGTCCTATTTCTGACCTTCTTTTGAACAGTTTTTAAACCCATTTGTGGCTGGATATTTTTGCGACTTTCTTCGATTTTTACTGATAACAGAAATAATAGATAAATTTCTGATGTCAACTTCTTGAACAAGGGATGATTTCTTTTAAAATCATTATGCATAAAAATCTAAATATCAACATCCTACTTAGTCATGTTAAAATATTTTGTAGAGTTGAGGCTCAATACTCATGAATAAAGGCTAGGAAAAATAAATAACGTTTTCGACTAATAGCGAAAATGCCGTCCCAAAAAAGGGACACTAGGCATAAATGGGTTAAACTGACACTGCCCACTTATCTCTGATAGATAAAGAATTAAAGCCACCTTTTTGGGTACACCCTGTACAGTTAGTAAAATGTGAATGAACTTACCTTCAAAAGAAACGTCTCTCGGTAGCACGGGCAAAAGGTTAATCAGAAGTCTTGGTCGACAAACCGCGAAATAACCGTACAGCAATGCCGTCTAACAATCACTGTCTGAGATCGTCAACTGCCTTCCTTTCGTTTCGTATGATATAGCCGCTTGAATTTCCTTTTGTTATTACAGCGGGCGCAAGAAAATTTTTTTCTCAAAGGGACCACCCGGCTTTGATTACCTGGTCTGCACAGAGCAGAGAAATCGGTCAAAAATCAAACACACACTTCCACCTTCTGGTCTTTTTTTTTAGTCTCTGGTCATTTCGGCATCACACAATAGCGCTTTTCCAGGGACTTCCGCTTGAAAACTCTCTCTCTGGCTTAATGTCTTCCTACCCCCACCTTAATTATCTTTCAGAGAAGTTTTGCGATATTGGATATGCCCGTATCAGGCGCCAGACTAACAGACTTAAACATACCGCTCGCGCGCGGTTGCGAAATGAAGGAAGCTCCTAGTCACGTGATGAGGGGATAACACCAAATGCGGTTTTGCCACCAAACCAGTTCGTACGGGAGTCCATTGGCATTTCAATGAGCGTGAGTGAGAAAGGAATGTTGGAAAACCGGAAAATTCATTTAAAAACGGTGAAATCCTTCTGTGCGAATGGATGCAATGAAAAGTTTACCAAAGGTGTATCTGTTGCATTTCATCGGAAAATAAAGTTTTTAGCACTTGAGAGTGCTATTTCTTTCAATCACGGGTTTTTTTGTCTACGCGAGCGCGTCGAGTCACTTTTCAATTTTTGTTCATTTTAGGGACTTGGGTAGGGTTTTCTTTAGTTTTCAATCTATATTCTAGCATTTTGTGTGGTTTTAATTCTGCACCTCCCCTTGTGGTCTCAATCGAATGGACAGTTTATGTGCAGGACCGACCAAAAGATTCGAAATACATGACGCTCTATGGGCCGAAATTCATTAAACTCGCATATCTCAAAAACTATTAGGCGTAGAATGTTGAAACTTTATATTTAGGATTGTTGTAACATTTAGTTGTCCACCTCCCCTTTCGGTTCCATTCGACTGGATAGCTTATCGACAGGACCGCCCAAAACATTCGAAATACATTACGCTCAATGGGCCGAAATTCATTGAACTCGCATATCTCAAAAACTATTAGGCGTAGAATGTTGAAACTTTATATTTAGGATTGTTGTAACATTTAGTTG
>JAWZYV010003165.1:0-13796 GCA_038373885.1 Cheiracanthium punctorium
TACGGCACATATCACTGAAATGATTAAACTTTAACTTAAAATAAATATCATATTATAATTTAATTATTTTTATTATTCATGTACTTTACAAAGATTATATAAATATTATATTCATATTATTCACTGAAACTAGGTACTTGAATATCACCGTAATTTTTTTATGTATGAAATTATAGGTTTGTGGTAACTATAATGTGAAACATAAATTTTACTCTCTAAATTTGCTAATTTTCTTGAAAATACAGCATCTATCGTTGTACCGAAACGCGTTGTTGATTGAAGTCGAGAAGTATTCATAGTTAGATCAAATTTTTTTTAAAAAAAACAACTAACGGCTGAGATACTTGAGAGCGAATGGGTCATTCCACGTCAAATCAAACACAAAACTGGAGAAAGTTCACCACACCAACTTAGATTTTCCTCAAATTTTATATAGAGGATTTATAGGCTAAGAAATCAACAAATCTCAATTTTGAAGGTTCTACGATAATTAATTACCGAGAAATTAATTATGCAAATTTTTAAGTTTTCTGCAAGATGCGCCAACTTTTTTCTCGATTCTTTAAATAACTCCTTACCTGTAAAAGTTACTGAAGTGAAAATTTGTTTCTAGGAGTAACTTTGTACGCTGATTCCAAAAATGTTATCGAAATTTGCGTATCTTCAATAGTTTATGCATGAGCACTGCATTTGCTAAAAAACATCATTAATTTTTTTCGGCATGTCTGATCACAGACACATGTTTTAAATTTTTATATGTTGTTAAGATGGAATAATCCTACATCTCAAAATAATTTCATCTTGGCTTTCTGCTCAGGAGCCGAGAAAAAAAAATTGTATGCATGTACCTATATATGAGGATTTTCATATGCAACATTTATACTGAAGATGAGAAAATTCAGAAGCGTTAGTCAATTTTCCTATATCTTTTAAATTTATATCTGAAGTTTAACTACTACTCCAGGCATTTTCAAAAACTAGAAAATATATCAAAGTGCTTGCATCGGAAAACGTAGAACAAACAAACAACAAGAAATGCATCTAAAACAATGTTAAATTAAAAAGAATTCTAAAGTTAAAATTTAGAATTATTTTTAATTTAACCCTGTTGTTTTTTGCAATCATCCATCAGCCAATAAAGCTTTGTAATTCTGTATGACATTCAAGTCAATAGAAGGAACAAAGTTTATTGAAAGAATTGAATTCCTGTAAGTAACAGTACTTATTTACCTTTAACAGAATGCGAACAAAATTGTGCTTTGGCTAGTTTTGTGGATACAGCAATTTGAAATAGGTTTTACTGTATACTGTATTAAATTTTTATTGTTACAACAACTAGCATAGCAATGTCAGGCACATTGTCAAATTACACATTTGGTGATATATTGCAGAATAAATGTCATGTAACCAGTTATTCACGGCAAACTTTTACGTCTACCCTCCTAGGAGGATTATATTCGAAATGTCCTGAAATCGATTTTTAGGCATTCTTGAGTGTTGTGTATTTTACAGCAAGAATTTTATCGATATCTCTTTTCTTCTTTGAGATCCCGCAGAATATGTGAAAAGAACATTTTGGGCCTTTATCCTCCATAAATTAAGAATTTTGGAAAATACTTTCTAATCTAGCACCTACGCTATAAAATTCCACTCGTGCTAAATTTCGTTATATTAGCTTCAGTAGTTTTGGCTAGGCAAAATATTGACATACGGAAAACGGATAGAACGACTTTCCGGTAGACCTAATATATATATATATATATATATATATATATATACATATATATGTTTTATTAAACATTGTTCTTTCTTTTGAGTTCAATATCATACAGAATTCCAAAGATTTATTGGCTGATAGATGATTGCAAAAAACAACAGGGTTAAATTAAAAATAATTCTAAATTTTAACTTTAGAATTCTTTTTAATTTAACATTGTTTTAGATGCATTTTTTGTTGTTTGTTTGTTCTACGTTTTTCGATGCAAGCACTTTGATATATTTTCTAGTTTTTGAAAATGCCTGGAGTAGTAGTTAAATTTCAGATATAAATTAAAAAGATATAGGAAAATTGACTAACGCTTCTGAATTTTCTCATCTTCAGTATAAATGTTGCATATGAAAATCCTCATATATAGGTACATGCATACAATTTTTTTTTCTCTGCTCCTGAGCAGAAAGCCAAGATGAAATTATTTTGAGATGTAGGATTATTCCATCTTAACAACATATAAAAATTTAAAACATGTGTCTGTGATCAGACATGCCGAAAAAATTCATGATGTTTTTTAGCAAATGCAGTGCTCATGCTTAAACTATAGAAGATACGCAAATTTCGATAACATTTTTGGAATCGGCGTAAAAAGTTACTTCTAGAAACAAATTTTCACTTCAATAACTTTGACAGGTAAGGATTTATTTAAGGAATTGAGAAAAAAGTTGGCGCATCTTGCAGAAAACTTAAAAATTTGCATAATTAATTTCTCGGTAATTAATTATCATAGAACCTTCAAAATTGAGATTTGTTGATGCCTTAGCCTATAAATCATCTATATAAAATTTGAGAAAAATCCGAGTTGGTGTGGTGAACTGCACTGTTTGATCTGACGTGGAATGACCCGAATATTAACACTAAAATCTCCAGTAAGAATCATCGGTAACTCATGATAAATACTTAGAATCCAGGAAGTGTCCATGTTGTAGTATTATTCTTTAACTGTTTTCTTATATCATTGTTCCGTCTGGAGGTTGGGTTTGATTGAGGTGAATTCCCATAGTCTAGAGTAAAGAAGTTAATTAGTTAGGCTGTTTTAAATTATTAAGTTGCGTTGTGACACATGCTAATTTACGCAATTTCGAAGCATTGCTACAGCTGAAGCCGACTTCCCAAATTAGAACGATTGACATGGAGATGTAGTATCAACATATTAGTTTGATATTATGAAAAAACATTTCTTGGAGGTACAACTGTTTCCAAGAAAAATCCCAAAAAGTACCTCCCTATTTGGGACATTCCTCTGGCACGGATGGGGGCATTTCGGCGTTACTTTAGAAGTTTAACCGACGGTGGCAATATTGAAAATTAACTTATTCTCCATATATCTCAAATATATCCTCCATATATCACAAATAGTTATTTTACAGGGGCACTCATAAGAATTACATTACGCTGTATGGGGATTTCTGTAACTACTGAACCGATTCGAAAAAAGTTTTCACTGATAGAAAGCTACACTATTCCTGTGTATTATAAGCTACCTTTCAGCATGTAGAATAACTAGTTCCTTTACAGGGACACTCCAAAGAATTCCAGCACATGACGCTATATGGACATCTCTGTAACTACTGAACCGATTCTAAAGATGTTTTCACTGAAAGCTACACTATTCTTGAGTAACATAGGCTAAAATTCATGCATATAACATAATTTAAAAGAAAACTCAAAATAATTCGTAAATGTTGTCATAACTGTCTCCATTTGCTAAATTAGGAAAAATAATACTATCTAAATTTATTAATTGTAGAAATACCATGTCTTATACTTCATTTAACATAAACAAAAAATAAATAATATTGTGAATAAAAGAAGCTGTCATAAATCTACATCGTTTATTTCCGACTTGTATATCATTATACAGCAAAATCGGCAAACATCATTTCAAACAGAAAGTAATATATAAAAAAGAAAAAAATTCTCAGGTTATTTACATACTTTTATTTCAGAGTCTATTGTATAGTTGATAGTTCGCTGTTTTGATACTTTTTACATTAGTAATGATAAAGGGAGTAACTGAAATAAATTCAACTGGACCAAAAAATATCCTATCTGCAGTAACTATTTCTGCGTCATCTTGTCGTGCCCAAGTAAAAGAATCTGAGGCATGCACTGCATGCAAATGGCTCATCGTAGCAATCTCATCTTGTTCTGATAAAGTGATAACCCTCCCGATGTCAAATAACCTTTTATATTCCACTGCATAGTAAAAGTTCAGCTCAATATCCGCAACTTTGTCCTTTTTTTTTCACCAGAGGAAATTACATTTAGAAACAGGAACAAGCGAATGGAGACAGTTATGCCATTATTTGCGTATTATTTTGAGTGTTCCTGTAAATTAAGTTACATGCATGCATTTCAGGCTATGTTACTCAGGAATAGTGTACGTTTCAGTGGAAAAATCTTTAAAATCAGTTCAGTAGTTACAGAGATGTCCATACAGCGTAATGTATAAGAATTCTTTTGAATGTTCCTGTAAAAGAACTATTTATGCTACATGCATGAAAGGTAGCCTATAATACTCGGGAATAGTGTTGCTTTCTATCAGTGAATAAAGTTTTCCAATCGGTTCAGTAGTTACAGAGATCCACAAACAGCGTTATGTAATCCTTTTAAAAACTCCTGTAGAAGAACTATTTGTGATATATGGAGGATATATTTGTGATATATGCAGGATAAGTTAATTTTCAATATTGCTACAGTCGATTAAACTTCTAACGCCGAAATGCCCCATGCGTGTCAGTGGAATGTCCCAAATAGGGAGGTACTTTTTGGATTTTTCTTGGAAACAGCTGTACCTTCAAAAAATTCATTTCATAATATTAAACTTCTGTGCTGATACTAAATCTCCATGCCAATAGTTCTCCTGTGGGAAGTAGGCGTCAGCTGTACTAATACCTCGAAATCGCGTAAATTAGCGTTTAGAACCATGTTTGGGGCACCGTACCGAGGGGCCTTCAAAAATTTTTAACGTTCTCTAACGTTCTCTTTGGATTCCCTTTATATGAAGATGTATCTGCACTGAGCACTGCTAAAAAAATTTTTCTATATCACGTCATTGAAAAATAAGCTTATTTAATATTAAAAACGAATTTGGAAAATATCGAAATGCTATCTTTCTGAAAACTTAATTTTAAAAACACTATACTGTTTCATTCGTTTATTTACGCAAAACTGTAAGTGTTCATCCTAGGCGTTTTTCGAAGGGCGCTGCGCCCTGCCCGCCCGTTAAAGCAAAAAATCCCGCCCTACTTGCCCTTTCAAAAAAAATCGCCGCCCTTTTGCAACCCAAAAACAGCGCCCTGCCTGCGCTCTTATAGCCCCGATTTCATTCATGGCGCCATCCTCTCCCCTCTGTTTACATTTATTGCGTTGCGGCATCTCTTTCCTCTTTGTTGGCATTAGTTAGCACCTTCACAGATTCTACTGTTGAGTCTAGATTGATTTGGCAGCGCCCGGCGGCTCTTTTATCGTCTTTTTAGTGCCCAGCTGCCCAATTTCTCTTCTTTCTGCCCCCCCTCCTTTTAAATTTTTATAATTCTTAGTCAACAATCACTACTTTTTTTTCCCTACATACCATTTGCGTCCCATCACGAAAATACGTTAAATAAAACGGCCCCTTCACAGAAATACGATTGAGTACAATAACCCTATCATAAAAATAGGTTCGAATGAAAGCGGCCCTTTCACAGAAACAGTCTATGAAATCGGATCTTTCCCACAAGTGTAATTTATTAAAATGCCTTTTTCAAATATTCTATTCTTTCAGATCAAAATACTGTTAATGCCTTTTTCATTGTCTGTTTTCATTTGCACGAGCGAGTAACCCGAAAAGGCCCCTAGTGTGTTTTGTTTTTGCTGACTCAAGTGAGAAGCCCGATCGCAGGGCAGAACTATGTCTACGTGGGCATTTCAGTTGGGAGTTGGGGGAAGAAAATACGGTTGGGAAATTCAAAATTTTATAAAGTTATCTAAATATTTCTGATTCCATTTGTCAATCCTCAAATATCGGTAGTTACGTTTGATAAATATGTAGTTGCGAGTTATCAAACAATCATTATTCCAGTGTTCGTCGCCAGCTGTTGCTCTTCTCGATGTTTTTAATAGTTTTGCACACTAACAAGTTTATTTTTTATTTCCTCCCCTAAACGATTTCCTCTTTTTAATCGGCTTTCTTAGTACATATTATTCTTAATGTATAACAGTTATTTACTAATCATATATAATTACAGATGATACAGAAAGTATGCCTTAGCAAAACGACGTTTTGCGATTCGAAAATTCTGCGGGATTTGTTTGTTATGGCAAGCCTAGACAAGTGATATCTCTTGTCTAGGCTTGGCGGGGGGGGGGGGGGCTTGGTTGCATGAACTTTTTAAGGAGTTCTAACTTGTATTGACTTTACATCTGGATGAAACCGACCAAAACTCCGGACCGATAGTCGCGCGGCCGGGGCCCGAACGTGGGAACTTCAACACTTCAGCCGTCAACCATGTTCAGTGGCTTTATCCACTCAAATCGGTCTGAAAAATCGAGCGATTTGCGAATACAGCAATTGAAACACATTACGCTTTTGCCAAATTAAGAGCATAATAATGATCTTTTGCTATTGCAGTGTAGCGCCAGGGTTATTGGCTCCCAGTGCGGTCCTTCAGTTTGCCGCCCCATTCTTTTTTAAGTTTCAGCATTCTGCCCCCCATTTCGGCCTTTTAGTTTTCCACCATATTATTTTTAGGTGTCCTGCCGGCCACCATCTTTGTTTTTACCTTGCCGCTCGGGCGGACCCCCCCCCTTTATTACGCAACAGTTTTAATTGTACTAAAGTGGAGTAACTGCAGAATTTAGTAAATCAGACTATTGACAAGATTTGATATTCTAACTATTCATATTATGGATCTTCCGATTTTTAAAAAGTTCTCAACATTTTAATGAATGAAGCAAAATAAATAAATAAATAAATAAAAGCAATAGAAAGCTAGTTCTGGGAAAGAATGTCTTAAGAAAACAAATTGTGTCTTAAGTTATTCATAAAACTAACTGTCATCAATTAAAGCTTATTTTCAGTTTTTAAAAACAAAAAAATTCGAAATGATTCTGGAAGTTTTTTTAATATGTAATTTGTTTGAGAACTTTTGACAACAGGATGTTAATTATTTTAAGCTGATTAAAAACATTTGATAGTTAAAATATTTAATACTTTTTTATTTTAAAAGTATTAAAGCAAGGTTGAAGAACGAAAATTTAGTGTTTTTAAAGAGAACTTTTTTAAGTATGCTACAAAAAATTAAAAATAATGCTATGAAAAATAAATTATTTAAAATATAAACTTTATTTCACACATTTGGACAATTCTGTGAGTTAAAAAAATATTTATTTTATACCTGCTAAAAAAATTACATGTAGTAATTATTTTTATTTATTTTAAAGAATAGTGCTTTTTAAAAAACTTATATTCACTTTTCATGAATGAGCAAACATTAAATTAGAAGTGAAAGAGAAGAACAAATATATTTCAGTAATTTGATTTCATATGGTGTGCATTCCAACCATTGGATGCAATACAAAATTTGCATGAATGTCATTTATTCTAGCAATCTTCTGTGTCCAGAATTCAATTTTCCCAATTTCTATAGTTATCAATTGATGGATGAGTTAAATTGTTTGATCCAATTTTAAATGTCTAATAGTAATAAGGGTAACTTTGAAAATCTTTACTTGGTACTCATTCAATAATTATTGTGAACAAAAGAATTTAAATTCTGATTTATATTATTAAATTTTATTATTTTTATTATATGCTGAACACATCTATCCTAATCCACTTACACTGACAGTCCTTTTCTGTTTAAAAGTTTGTACCAATATAGGTAAAACATCCTATATGAATGTGATCCAGTAATTGTGGTCCAGTAGTGATAGTGTCATAAAATTGAAGAACATAAATTAGCAGTCCGTCTGCCTTCCCCTACTGTCTAACAAATCATGTCTGGCTAAAAATTTCTGAAACCTTCTTCAATAAATGTACTATTCTTATAAGTAATAAACATGTAAGTTATGTAATTTCGAGCAAAAAAAAATTAAGCAGAAAATTCAAAATTACTTTTATTAAAACTTCTTTTTTTTTTAAATCAAAAACTTCTAGTTATCTACAGATTTAATTCACCTATTTATGTCATGCTTAGAGCAAAATATTATCAACAAATCCTTTTTCCTATTTCACTTACACTTACTTCTACAGGATATTTTCTCCAAAAGATCAGGGGAAAAAACTAAGACAAATTGGAAAAAATCTAACTATGCATTGTAGTCAGAACACATATTACAACTCTACATGTTAAAGTTTCGGGAATCAGATAGTTTCAAACCAGTGTCTATATATGTTAGCTACCTGTACATTCTCGTGGAACCCCAAAGTGCCTTTTTTAAGAACAGGGTGCCCTTTTTGAAATTTAACCCTGTTGACCCTTTTTTTCTAGAGTCAACACTATTCTAATCACCTCCTCTTGTAAGTTAACCATTTTTTTATGCCTATATAAGTAGTAGATAAATGGGGGTTCTGCCCATGCGGTACCATGTTAATTCTGCGGTACACCGCACAAGTGCGTTCCCTAGGCTGAGCGGGGAAGGGGGGCGTGGTCGGACCGGATGTGGGGAGCGGATGTTCGAAGGGTTGATAAGAATTTCCTTTTTTTCAGATAAGGGGACTTGTAATTTTTTCAGACTTTAAGATATTTTTGAAATAAGGGTACTTGGAAAAATTTTCAGATTGTGACATATTTTACAAATAAGGATACTTGTAATTTTTTTCAGATTGTGACATATTTTTGAAATAAGGGGACTTGGAAAAAAATTTTCAAATTTGAACGCACAACCTACAAAAGAATTCATAGGCTAATGATTGTTGTCCATTAGGCCGAGAATCCTTCAGGTATAAAATTGTAGGTGTATTGTGTTATACTTTAGTTTTGAAAATGAATTGGGACTTTGATTAATTTTTCGAAGTTTATTTTTTATTTATTTAGTTTTCTTTACCATTTAGTAATAGAACCAATGCAAATTGAATAAATGCTGCTTAATACATACTTCTAATGTTTAGCTAATTTTTGTATACTGATTATAGCATATATTTAATAAGTAACAGTTTACTAGAATATTAAAGTAGGGTTTAGGATACCCATACATTTTCTACAAATTTCTTCTACTGTTAGGGAAGTGAGAAAATTATACCATAGAACGATTTTAGTACCTATAGTTTTTACAAATAATGATTTAGATAGTGTATGAACTGTTTTATCTAAACATTTTTTTTTCTTAAGAGATTTTTACCCAAGTTTTAATTTTAAGTTAAATAAGTAATTTTACAACAAATATTTTTTAACCAACAGTTTTAATTTTAAGTTAAATAATTTTACAACAAATATTTTTTTTAATTAATTTTACAACAAATATTTTTTAATCAAGAGTTAATTAATTTTTATTTTATTTTTTTTACCATGAGTTTTAATTTTAAGTGAAATAATTTTACAACAAATATTTTTTACCAAGTTTTAATTTTACAACAAATATTTTTTTACCAAGTTTTAATTTTAAGTTATATAATTTTACAACAAATATTTTTTAATCAAATGTTTTTAATTTATCAGGAAAAAATTTTAATCAAGTGTTTTTAATTTATCAAGAAAAAAAAAATTTAATCAAGTGTTTTAATTTTTTGTATACCGTATTTTTGTTAAGTAGCCGTTTAACATTAAAGTAATGTAAGGATAGCCATACATTTTCTACAAATTTAATCTACGGTTAGGCAAGTGAGAAAATTATACCATAGAAAGATTTTTACAAATAATGATATAGTCTTATATTTTATTGCGAGAAAACCACTTTAGCCATATACCCCCCAAAACTCAAGTTTTTGTATACGAAATGCATGAATACGCGTTAGATCCCCTTAGAAAGTCCTCCTACCAAGGCACCCCTCATCCTAAGCAGATACCCCCGCGTGCAGGTTTGCCTTAAAACACAAACAAACAAAGTATTTATCTAAACATTTTTTCTTACCCACACATTTTTGATAAATTTTAGGCAACGATTATACTAGTTTATATTTTCTATAGATCAATTAGAGGGAAAAATTACATTTTTAATAATCCTACAAAACTTTTTTATTGTATATCACAAGTAGAGTAACATGATTTATTGAGTTTGAATACGATACGAATTGTATATCACAAGTAGAGTAACTTGATTTATAGAATTTCAATACGATACAAGTTAGATTGTTTATGTGCAACACTCATTGCAGTTTGACTATGAAAGCATAATTTTATACATGCATTAATATTTTTAGAGGTATGTACTTAACCTATTTTATAGAAAGGTGAGCATAACTAGAGACTAGATAGTACTATTGTTAGAAAGTTGAACTATTGGAAATAAAAATTGAAGATTCGTTTTAGCACAGTTGTATACTGCATGTACATAAAATATCTTTCAATACTTAGATAAAATGATAGTTTTAATCGCAAATCATTACTTGAACTAAAAAAATTCAAGGTTTTTACTTACGTGAAGCCACATCGTTCTAAATCTTCTAGTCTCTGGACAAAGTACCAACATCTATACGGCTAGCAAGACCGGAAAATCGAATAATGATTTAAAATACATTATCCCTAATTCCCGGTCCAACTAGCACATGTTCATTAATTCTTAATCTTGGCTGAAATAGGTATATTATTTTGACACTAAAAACAAAACACATTTGAAGATATTAAACGCTTTAAAAGTAATTTTTTTCTTATAACAATTTACCAGATTCACAATACTATTTTATGTAGGATAAAATTAGTTAGCAAGCGAAAATTTAATCTTAGTTAGAATTTACTGAAATACAAATACCATGCATGCCTTATTTTCTATTAGGAGAAAACCCTCAAACCCTAGTTTTTGTATACAAACTGCTTAAAGTACTTCTACCGATAATGCTATTAATATTAATTACACTGGATTATCCACTTAAAATTTCGCAAAACACCAAAATACAGAAAAACATACATTAACAATAACCAAAAAAAAAATCACACTTAAAAGTACAACACATCAAAAGTGGAAAATATAATTACCACATAATTATTTTCAATTAGAATTACGGTATCAACTTATATGTAACTAAAATAATAGAAAATATTACACTTACCCTGTACTTGTACACGCGAGAGGCGAAAATAATAAAAATATTCGCAAATAATACAGCACACAAATCGCACAGTATAAGTAGAACACGTGCACGCCATTTTGCTGATAACAGAAATTGAGATAAGAAAGTGCCTTGAGGCTCTACAGAGCCGGTACAATAAGAGTTGGCCAGTTTACCGATAAGATAAAACCAGGGAGGGTGCTAGGGGAATACCGAATTGTGGGGACACGTGTTTCATTCTGCGTTCAAAAATGGGGACTTATGGATTAAGATCATGTTAGATTAAAGCCATTTCAATAAAAATCTATCCTTTTTGTAAACATGGGCATTATATCCTAAATTAAAATATCAAAGTTAAGCTACAACGATTAATATATTTTACGTAGTTTAGGAAAATAATGAATCATTAATTAATTTCTGTGAAACAATTAGCAAAGATCATTATACTAAAGCAAATTATTTTTGTTAAGTTTTGATAAATAACAGTAATAAATTATAGGCATTGCAGATGAATGAGTTCACGTATAAAATAGGTATTAATATTATTGTTTAAAACAATTTTTAGAATAATAAACTAAAATTTTTATTTAATAAAGTCATAAACTAAAATTATTAATGAAAACTTGTTAATAAATTAAACATATCAAAATTTTTACACTCAATTTTTTTTATATACTTAAATTTTACAAAGACATCCTTTTAATAAATTCATAAACTAAAACAATTTTTACAATAATAAACTAAAATATTTATTTAATAAAGTCATAAACTGAAATTATTAATGAAAACCTGTTAATAAATTAAACTGATTACTCTAAAAGATAGCTAATCACAACATATATCGGAAAAAATATAAGCAATTATAATACCTGAAAAATACCGGACAACACTCTTGTTGCATGCGGACAAAACATCGGTCAGCTCGGCTAAAGAATTCTTAGGTATCCGTTGCAGGAGACCTTACCTACGCCCAACCTACAAACTCTACAAATTTAACGGCAACTAGTTTTTATCTTATCAGCTATCACAGATCAGATAAGAGATAAGGAAGTGACATGCGCAGAAGACACGTGATAGTGACGTGTGCAAATCTGTGTTGATTGAATATCCGACAGGTTCGTTGGCAGGATGTACTATTTACATTGAGGGGCAACTCTCTGTAACAGGCTAAGACAAGTTAGATGATGCAATATCTACAGGTTTGAGGAAGGTAGAGGGCGCTTGGGTAATCACGTGATTTTTATTTATTTATTATTTTATTTTATTTTTTAAAAAGAACCAATAGGAAGATATTTTAGTTAGATAAAGTAGGGAAGTGTTTGTTGTGAGACTCCCTTTACACTGTGTGCGCCTATACTTAAGACGTGTGTTTTAATTGATTTTTCGCCGAGTTTCAAAAATGTCTTTGCTTGAATCGATCGAAAATAACTTTAACATTGAATACACTCCCGAGTTTTATACTCAAAGTGATGCTGATGTGTTGCTGCAAGAAATAATACAATTGCCTTTAGATGTAAAGCCTCTGCAAAGTATTGAAAAGGAAATTTCCCCGAGTTTTGTACTGAAAGTGATGTTGATGTGCTACAGCAAGAATTGTTTCAATTACCCCTGCAAAGTAGTGAAAAGAAAATTTCCTCGACCCGTAAAGTAATTACTTTTGCTGATGAAGGAATCAATTACAGTTTACCTGGAGCAACAGTCTCTGTTTACTCTTGGATACCCATTTTGCAAAAAATACGTGAAGATCTACAGAAAGTGACAAATTATGAATTTAATATGGTACAAGTGAACTTTGGCTCTGAAGAACAACCTAAAATTGAAGATGGCAACTACGAAGATTTTAATCTAGACCTATCATCGGGTGTATGCATTCTAAGTTTTGGATCTAAACGAACTTTGGATTTTAAACCAGCGAACTGTGAAACCACTACCATTAAATTAGAACATGGTTCAATGTGTAAGATATATCCCCCAACCAACAAACTTTTAACGCATGGTATTCCTTCTGAACCTTATGTGACAGACCCGCACATTAACCTAACATTTGCCAAAATGTACATTTATGAGCCTTCCCCGAAAAGGGCAAAGTTGGACGATTGGACGGGCGATCTTTACCATAGCTTATATGCTTCTGTAAATAGTACATGGCACTTGGAAAGACTTATCTACGTTTCACTTCACGATGAAAGAACTGACTTGAAGATTTATATTAGACAATTTATACAGAATGCCCAATTAGACTATATACCAACCGGTCAGGGAGTCGTGATGAACCCTTCCACATGGATCGAATTTATTGTAAAACTATTAGATTTTAATATAGGTCATAGCAATAGCTCTTTTATTTGTAATAATCAATTATCTGTATTTAATGATGATGGAAAATGCATCTTACAACAAATTTACAAAACCGCAGATTCATTCACGTTAAATCCAATTTCCTTAACACTTTTAAATGATCAAGTAAAAAAACTTTGCGAAATGAGAAATGAAATATTGGAATGCATTTTAAAAACGCTATATACGACGACCCTGCCTCATTTAATTTTAAAATTAAAGCCGCAAAAATGTAACCGCGAACCCCATTGTAATTACGATGAAGCTAAACAACAATTAATGGATATAGTACATCAGGAAATTTTTAAAAACATAGGCCGGGTTCAAGATCATTCTTCGCATAGGATACATGCCTGTTCGAATAGATCACATATTGATGAGCGAGAGGGTCTTATAAGTAGTAAAGCATGGTTTACGGTTGACATGCCGTATATTGCAAGAGAGATATGCGAGAAAAAATGCACTTGTCATTATGACGGAGAATTTTTTTCAAACATT
>JAWZYV010003166.1:0-14262 GCA_038373885.1 Cheiracanthium punctorium
CTAGCTTAATTCAAGCTTATTGACTTGATAAATCAAGCTTGCTGCAAGTTTGATGCACGTTTGCTGTGCTATCTGGGAACTGTTTCACTTAACTTTGTTTTGCAATTCTAAATACTTTTAGCCTTCTCTACCTGCTCTAAAAGCTGGTACCTTTACTTATGGGAATATCTCTATAATAAAATAGCAGCTAATAACTCTGGGCTATTTTTTATAACAAGAAACTTAAATATAATCGCTCATCACAAATAAAAAAACACTGTAAATATTCATACCTTGGTTTCCATTTAGTGTACGGTGCCGGCAGAGAAAAGAAAAATGTTTGATTTCAGTTGGGCTGTAATAATGTTGCCTGATAAATTGTGCTTAAAAAAAGAAAGAAAAATGTTTTCATTGAAATGCAGTATGGATAATGATCATCCAATTAGTTCGGAATGCTGGGAAAATGTTTAGTGTATTAAGACTTAAAAAAATGATCCAAATGTGATTTGATCTACGTGCGCAAGACTGGCGTGACGGATTATTTTTTAGAGGCCTAGCTAAAAAAAATCTATATAAATAAAATTAGACTTTTGTCTGTACATTTCTTGGAATTCAAAAATTTTACAATTTCTATCCGTTTCAAGCACCCAGGATTCCGATGCGACCCTCAAAAAAAAGTTTGTCTGTCTGTCATTCTGTCATTCTGTCCTTCTGTCCTTCTGTCATTCTGTCATTCTGTCCGTGACGCTTTTTTTGTTTAAGCATCACGTAAAAACGACTAAAGCGAATGATATGAAATTTTGTGTCATGATAGGTGGTCACTCAACTTAAAACATAGGCGACGAATTTTTAAAAAATCTTGATTAGATTTTCAGATTTTGCGAAAATCGTTTCAAACTGCGTAAATTTGTGTTCAAGCATCACGCAAAAACGACTGAAGCGAATGATATGAAATTGGGTGTCATGATAGGTATTCACTCAACTTAAAACATAGGCGTCCAATTTAAAAAAAATCTTGATTGGAGTTTGAGATTTTGCGAAAATCCTTTCAAACTGCGTAAATTTGTGTTCAAGCATCACGTAAAAACGACTAAAGCGAATGATATGAAATTGGGTGTCATGATAGGTGGTCCCTCAACTTAAAACATAGGCGTCCAATTTTTAAAAAATCCTTATTGGATTTTGAGATTTTGAGAAAATCGTTTCAAACTGCGTAAATTTGTGTTCAAGCATCACGTAAAAACGACTGTAGCGAATGATATGAAATTTTGTGTCATGATAGGTGGTCACTCAACTTAAAACATAGGCGTCGAATTTTTAAAAAATCTTGATTAGATTTTCAGATTTTGCGAAAATCGTTTCAAACTGCGTAAATTTGTGTTCAAGCATCACGTAAAAACGACTAAAGCGAATGATATGAAATTGGGTGTCATGATAGGTGGTCCCTCAACTTAAAACATAGGCGTCCAATTTTTAAAAAATCCTCATTGGATTTTGAGATTTTGAGAAAATCGTTTCAAACTGCGTAAATTTGTGTTCAAGCATCACGTAAAAACGACTGTAGCGAATGATATGAAATTGGGTGTCATGATAGGTCGTCACTCAACTTAAAGCATAGGCGTCGAATTTTAAAAAAATCTTGATTGGATTTTCCGATTTTGCGAAAATCGTTTCAAACTGCGTAAATTTGTGCTCAAGCATCCCGCAAAAACGACTGAAGCGAATGATATGAAATTGGGTGTCATGATAGGTGGTCACTCAACTTAAAGTATAAGCATCTAATTAAAAAAAATCGATCAGATTTAGAGATTTTGTAAAAATCGTTTAAAACTGAGTGAATCTTTGTTCCCGCATTACGTAATAACGACTAAAGCGAATGATATGAAATTTGGTCACACAATAGATGGTTGCTCAACATAAACTATAGGAGTCCAATTTTTTAAACATTTTTATTAGATTTTGAGATTTTGTGAAAATTCTCTCAAAATGCGTTCATATTTCTTCAAACATCACGTAATAACGACTAATACGAATGATACGAAATTTAGTGATATGATAGGTAGTTGCTAATCTTAATTTATAGGCGTTGAATTTTTAAAATATTTTGATTACATTTTGAGATTTTGCGAAAATCGTTTTAAAATGCTGAAAATTTGTTCCAGCATCACGAAATAAAGATTGCAGGGAATGAAACGAATTTGGTTGACAGGATAGGTTGTCACTCAACTTAAATTCTAGGCTGCCATTTTTTCAAAAATGTTGATTGAATTTTTAGATTTTGCGAAAATTATTTCAATATGCGTAAATATTCGTTCACGCATCACATAATTACGACTAATGCGAATGAAATGATATTACTTAGTTACTCTCTAACCTGTAATATTTTAACAATACATAAAAATTATAACTTCGCTTTCTTTACTTTGGCAACATACTACATCCATTCTGTGTACTCATACAATGCTGACGAAAGATCTTGCTTTTTTGGAAATTTGCATTCACTATCCCGTCGAAGACGGGTACTTCAGCTAGTAAATAAATAAAATAAAATAATGCCGTGGGGTAACATTTTGCTTTATTGTGTATTCCATTTTAGTTAAATAAGCCTTTTCTTAAAAAAAAAAAAAAGAACTAAGCTCTCCCTAAAAAAACTGCCGTATCTTACTCTTTTGCTCACCTATGTAAAGATATTTTCATTTTTTTCAGACATAGGCAAATTTAAAATTAATTGATAAATAGAGACCTCAAATACATTTCTACGACATACTTCCAGATTTTCGAAGTTATATTCAAAATTTACAATTTTCCTGATGTTTTTGCAAGTTTTTTCAATTTTTCTTCAATGCTTTCAACCCTGTATACGCCATAAAACAACCTATCATTCCGAACTAATAGCATCCACATCCGCATTATCATGAAAACATGAAATAGATTTTTTAGCTCATAATTTAACTGTCAACAGTATTAAATGTCAAATTGAAAGTCAACATTTTTCCCCCGACACTGTATTTTGTATTCTCTTAAACTGAAAACTCACATTGTGTAATTTGATACAACTGAAATTCCCGTAACTTTAACTGCACTGCGTAGAATCGGATCAAGTTTAATTTCGCCGATGTGAAACTCCAAAGATGTATTAAAACTTAATGAAATTAACGCAGTAAAACATTTTCTCTAATTACTTTTGAACAAATGCAGTAATTTTTCACCGGATCATTCTTCTGAGTCGTTAACATCGATATCTGAAAGTTTGCAGCTTAATTACAACTCTTAAGAATTAATAGCAGACTTCTATTTGAACGCGGTATTGGATTTTCTATAGTGCCTTGATTTAAAAGACCTCCATGAAATTCAGGAATTGATTATCTGATCATAAACAAAGTTGTTGTTGTTTTTCAGAGGCTAATTCTTAATCCATGTAGTTTTTGCAATTGTTTAGAAACCTAATACGTATTTATGAAGTTTTCAGAGAAAAATTTAATTGAACTCAATAAATATAGCCTACGTTTATACTTATTTAATTCTATGTCCCTAATTATTTATTGTTTTAACTAATGTGTCAGGCTCTTTACAGATATCTTATACAGTATTCTTATAATATTATTTTCCATTTTCATAACACTACTTTTAATAGCTGCCTTCAATGTAACTTCATGAGTTTTCAAAGCCTCAGAATTAATAAATTTCTTTCATTCAATAAAATTAATTGTTAAACACAATTTTTATGCTTTTTTAATTAAAAAAAAATATTTTCACTTATTTATATTATATAAAGCAAATGTAGCTATATACCAGGCATGATAGTCACAATAATTTTTGCAATGGTTAACAGGTATTTCAGACGTTTTATAATCAAATTAAAATCGACACTAATAAATAGTTTACACAAATGTGACAAGGAAAATTGCACAACCGTAGCACTTTCCTGAACAAAAACATCAAGAAATTTACAAAACTGTTCAATTTATACGCTAGGTTTCCCTTTTCAAATATATTTTTCTAATACTTCGTAAATATTTCACATATTTTTTAGTGAAATTAAATGGATAGTACTAATAAATATCCGTTTACGCAGATGAATCAATGTATTACTAATCCATTTGTGCCCAAATAATTTTTGCGGCTTTCTTCAATTTTTGCTAATACAAGCAATAATAGATAAATTAGCGATGTCAACTTCCAAAACAAGGCATCATTCCTTTTAAAATCATTATGCGTAAAAATTGAAATGTCAACATCCTACTAGTTCATATTAAAATGTTTTGTGGAGTTGAGGTTCAATACTCGTGAATAAAAGCTAGGAAAAATAAATAACGTTTTTCGACTGATAGCGAAAATGCCGTCCCAAAAAAGGGATACTAGGCATAAATGGGTTAAGCCCCCGATTCCTAAAGTGGATTCCGTGGGAAATTCACCAGGGTTCCACGAAATTATTTATTTTTGTCTGTTAAATGATTCCATAGTTTGATACAAATCAAGACTTCTTTATCATTTTGCAGACCTGTCCATTTCAAGCAATTGCCGGTCCGCGCCTATTTTCCACTAAGCCTAGGTGCACAGCCAGCTGCGTCAAAAAAAGGTATCTAGATCTTTGTCATGCGATGAACGTTTCGATCATCCGCCATCTTGTTGGTAATTAAGTCGAGCGATGGCAACGGCTACCCTTTTTACAGCATTGGGAAAGGGTTGCGCCTTAAAGGGTTAACTTTGCTACCTTTTGTCTCAGCGTATCTTTGTGAAACAAGTTTTTCCACTTACACTTACAAAAAAACAAATTCAGGTCGAGATTGGATGGTACCCCAGACATGTGCAAGTCCATAATACTGAATTTCATTTATCGGCATAATACAGAACTATAAAGCAATTATTAATAAAACAGTGGAACAATTTCATTCTTCACATTATAAGTTAAAGTAAAAACTAAAAGTGTTTTACTTTTAAGATATTTCCAAAAAAGTTTTTGTTCTCATTTAAATAAGAGTGTCTTTGATTTGTAATCATTTTATGTGGGGTGCCATAAAAAACAGGGATTTGATGAGTGTTCCGTTACCTTAAAATTTTAGGAGCCCCTGCCTTAAGGTATAGTTTTCTTGGTAAGGTAAGGTATAGTTTTCTTAGTTAAAGACATTAAGAAATTTTGAAAGTATTCAATTTATTTACTATAGTTATCTTTTAGTTTAATAATAAATATAATTGAAAAATTTATAATTAAAATGCCCTTGCATTTTCAGAGGACAAAGTTTTCAAAAATAATCAAAAATGTGAAATGTCATTTTTAGGGAAAATAACAATATTTTATTAATTTTTCAAAAAATTCTTTAGAGCCATATTATTTAAACCAACTTTCATTCACATAAAATAAATATTGTTTTCAAGATATAATAAGTTTACTTTTATTTGAAATATGATAACTTTTAATCAATACATTTGCTTAACTTTAAAAAATAATCACTCAAATAGTTATACCCAATAACTTATTTCTTGGGACACACCGATAGAAATTTCATTTCATGGACCATTTGTCTTTTATATGCTTATATTAAACATAAAACTTTGGTAAATATTTGTATCGTCTAAACTTCAGTTTTATAGCGAGAAATCAATTCAGGCGTGATGACTCCCATAGGTGTAACTTACTAAGGTCAAGAAAGGGCAACTCCCCCACACACAAAAAAAAAGAATAAAATGAAATAAAGAATAAAAAATTCCAATATTACCTATTTAAAAATAGCATTTTATTCTACAGGAAACTATTTTTCTTTCCCAATGTTATATGCCAATTTACGCCAATGACAAACTCCTGTGAGTGATCTAAAACCTTTCTAAACCAAAACAGTTCAAAAATTTCAATTTAATATCGCAGAGAAAAAGCATCTTTTTCTTGTACAAAATCATTTCAGTGGCAACATCAATACTACGTTTAATGACGATATCTCAAATTCTGTTGCTTAATTACATCCCTGGAGAATTGTTTACAGAGTTTTATTAAAACGAAAGAGGTTAAGTACTGGATGAAGGAGCGAAGAACATAAAAAAGACTAAATTTAAGAATTTTTGTATTCAGGATTTGATTGTTCCATTGTAACTGATCTTTTATCGTTACCTGATCCTATTCTTCAGTCTGGTTCGTGGTTTTATTCAGATAATGTAGGCATTTAAAAAAAGGGAATTTCAGACTTAAATGGCAATTAAAGTTTTAATAACGTTTGATGGCAAAACTTTGTTGCCATTTGATAATGCTTAAAATTTTCCGATAATTACATCCACACTCAATCTACTTTATTTTACTGAAATTGTTTTATTTTCGTTTTAATTGCTGTACTTGAGTTTGCTTTAATTTTCCTAGTATAATATTAAAATGTTTTGTCCACCTATCATGTCCTATCATGTCCCACCTATCATGTCCACCTATCATGTTGTTGTTGTTGTTTTTGTTTCTTTTTTTTGTGGGGGGAGGGGGAGGATACGCGGGGTTATTAATATGCCTCCCATCCTTGTGTTAAAAAGTTAAACTGAGTAATGTTAATTTCCTTTTATACAAGGTAAATGTATCTCTACAACTTGAAAAAATTATAATGAAAATAAAATAAAATAAAAAATAATTAAAAAGCAAAGAATGTACTGATTTTGAAAGGAAATAGGCTATTCAAGGGGTATTTTATTTTTTTACATTTTATACTTAGACTACGGTTCAGATATAACGGACTACTTTGATTCCATTATTGTCAGTCTGAAGCCTTCCAAAGCGCAAATATTCTATGTTCATTAGAAATTAGAACACCGATGAAATGATGTCAATATAGGCTCCCCAACCCTTTCACACTTATGTGGGACCTACAGTGAGAAGGCATACAACCTCACATTTTATGGGCGCTGTTGTCTTGTTATCAGCCTGGATTTGAACCCCGTTCTTTAGCTTTAAAGTTTGATTCCCTACCAACAAAGCTAACCATAGCCTTATGTGTGCGTGTGCTTTCACGCTTTAACCCTACCCTTTCCCAATGCTGAAAAAGGGGCAGCCGTTGCCATCACTCGACTTAACTACCAGCAAGATGGCGGGCGATCGAAACGTTCATCGCGTGCCACAGATCTAAAGACCCTTTTTGACGACAGCTGCCTGTGCTTGGCAACGGCTGCTCTTTTTACTTCCTTGTACGTAGTATAAGGAAGTAATGTGATCCCGAAAAATTTTGGGGGCCAAATTTCGACATAAAAACCGATTTTGACTACCTCTAAATTGAATTAAAAAATTTTTTTCGATGCATCTCATCGTAGGCTAGCATGCACGATCATATTAACGCGTCTGCAACTCATTTTGACCAGTGGCGAGTCTACTGTGGCCAGTTTTTCCATGCCGTCTGTACGTACGTACGTATGTATGTAACTCGCATATCTCAAAAACTAATGGTTGTAGAATGTTGAGATTTGATATTTAGGATTGTTCTATGATCTAGTTGTGCACCTCCCCTTTTGGTGGCAATCGAATGGATAGTTTATGTACAAGACCGTCCAAAAGATTCGAAATACATTACGCTCTATGGGCCGAAATTCATTAAACTCGCCTAACTCAAAAGCTATTAGGCGTAGAATGTCGAAACTTCATATTTTGGATAGTTGTAACATCTAGTTGTGCACCTCCCCTTTTGGTTCCATTCGACTGGATAGTTTATCTACAGGACTGCCCAAAACATTCGAAATACATTACACTCAATGGGCCGAAATTCATTAAACTCGCATATCTCAAAAGCTATTAGGCGTTGAATGTTGAAACTTTATATTTAGGATTGTTGTAACATCTTGTTGTGCACCTTCCCTTTCGGTTCCATTCGACTGGATAGTTTATCTACAGGACTGCCCAAAACATTCGAAATGCATTACGCTCAATGGGCCGAAATTCATTAAACTCGCCTAACTCAAAAGCTATTAGGCGTTGAATGTTGAAACTTTATATTTAGGATTGTTGTAACATCTAGTTGTGCACCTTCCCTTTCGGTTCCATTCGACTGAATAGTTTATCTACAGGACCGCCCAAAAGATTCGAAATGCATTACGCTCTATGGGCCGAAATTCATCAAAGCGTTTTTTAGAGGTATTGGGCTATTTCAAACGACTCAGAAGTGATATATGCTGTAAAGAGTTAGAAAATGAATTTCTTCATTAAAAAAAGTGCCTTTTTCATTTATAGTTCTGCTACAGGAACACTCAAAAGATTTCCAATACATTACGGTCAATAGCAATTTTAGGGGCATTCATCCATTTCAAGCATAATACCGTCCTACCACATAAGTTAGGTAATGGTGCGACCACGGTCACGTGCCTCCCTCAAGAACTATGCCAAAAGTCGCCAAGCTTGGCGACTTTTGGTGTATGTGTGTGCATATTTAACTCTCAAATCTCAAAAACTATTATGAAATTTCATATATAAGAATGTTGTAACATCTAGTTGTGCATCTCGATCTTTGGTTCCAATCTACTGGAGAGTTTATTTACAGGACCACCGAAAAGAATTTCAGTACCTTAATGTCTATGGACATCTTCAATATAATACAACTGTAGACAGTCATTGTTTGGTACATGCCCAAAATCTCGCCGTCTGTCCTCGACCTTGGCGAGTTTTGGCGAAATATCGCCAAATTTGGCGATAGTCAGTCATTGGGTCCATGCCCAAAGTATCGCCATTTGTTATCGTTCTTGGCGAGTTTTGGCGGAATATCGCCAAATTTGGCGATAATCTGTCATTGTTTGGTTCATGCTTATAATCTCGCCAAATGTCGTCGACATTGACGAGTTTCGCCGAAATATCGCCAAATTTGGCGCCCAAAATTATTTCCTATTTTGTATAACTCTAAAACTTTAACCCGTAAATTTTTTAACTTTGTATTTAGAACTATTGTAATATCTAACTGTTTTCAATATCTTTTTTGACAGCAATCGACTGAGAATTTATTTACATGGTGAGGCAAATGACTTTGAATACATTGAGGTGTATAGATGCATTCAATTCATTGAAAGTCTGTGGTCAATGATTACTTTGGCTATCCCCAAAATCTCGCTGACTATCTCAAGTTTGTCGGCTTTTGGTGAAATATCGCCCAATAAAGTGTCAGAAGGAAATCTTTCAAATTGAACTCAGCTTGGCGATATCGAAATATTTGGCTAGAAATCGCTAAACCTTACTATTATTGATATTTTATCTCTTTCATACAAATAAATTTAGAGGAAGTGCATCGAAAATATTTTTGATCTAATGAACGTGCAAGGAAGTCATGTGTTGGACACATCAGATTTTTTCAGTATTGGGAAAGGGCTTGCTTTTTCCAGCATTGCTTTTATCAAAGCAATATTTTACTAAATCAACTAGCATATTTAAATGGTATGTCATCCTTCAAAAAATGCATAATTCTCTAAAGCAATGGTCATTACGCAAAAAACTTGCGCAATTTTTTTACAATCATCTTTTGAATATATATGAAGTATTGTTTCATCAGCTGAATTACAGCCTCTAAAACAAATTTTTCAGCCCGAGGGCCGCATTAACTATTGAACAGTAGTTTGGAGAACGACTACACACTCGAGATCTCAACAAAAAGAATCAAAACATTGATGTTGTTTATTTAATATTATTTTGTTTAGTTATTTAATAACAGATTGATACGCTGTACATGAACACTTGCATAACTGGGAATGATGAAACCGTTTCCTATCAGATATTTCTGTAAGCAGCGAATAAAGTTTTGCAATATAGTGATCGGATAAAAAGAATAACTCATTACTACACACCTCTATTTTAATTCCGTAAAAACGTAACATATACGTAAGCGGCGGCTGATCTTGGCAAGATATACGTGAGTTTTTCGTAATTTTTTTCGGTAAATATAAAGGTCTTCACGGGCCAGATGGCAGGGCCTCGTGGGCCGCAGCTTGGAGACCCCTACTCTGAAGCAACAAAAGCTAATAAGGTTTCGTCAACTCTTTATTGAGACATTCTTGTTCACTGCAAACTTACACGATGCAAAACTACTGATTCTGGAGTATTGTTTCACCAATACTGTATAGTGCGTTCGCCGAGTCCAGAGAAAGAAACTAAATAATTGCACGTGCAAACTGGCGATGAGTAAACAACTGGCATTTTGCCAAAGCGCCAAACACAGTGTGAATTTCTGCTTTCTTCCATTTACGCTGTTTGCCATTAAGAAAGGTTAAATTCGCCTAACTAGGGATTGGCGCCAAAAAATGTAATTTTTTGGTAACCAGTTTGTTATTTTCGTTCTCCTCGTTTCCACGAACACTATAAGTTCAACTCCCCGGATCATTTTAGAAACCCATTTCGAATGTCCTCACTACCAATGTGCTGCGAATAATCATTAGAGGTTTAAAATAGCACTTCCTCTTATCCCTCCTAAATATTTTTAAGCTTACAAAACGAATTCTCGACTAAGCACACCTCTGAACGAAAATACTACATCGATTTTTCACCGAGACTCTTTCCCTTAACAACGTCAGCAGTACCTCTAATTACGATGTCTGACAGTTTACTGCTTAATTACACCCACGAAGAATTGGTTCGAAGGAGTTTTGTTTCAAAGTGAAAGAGACTGCGGCTTCGATTGAAGAATTTCGTGTAGAAGTTCGATTTAAAAGACCTTTATGAAGTTAAGGATTGGATTGATAAATTTTAACAGACTTTTTTTTTTTATTATTCGCTGTCGTTTCCTATTCTGAAAAAAAAATTGCACTCGTATTAAAAAAAAAAATCACATTTAGTAAAGGAATATCAACCTCAAGTTTTAAGGGAAAATGTTAATTGGCATCCTTGAAAGACAGCTTTTTTAGCACGTTCAAGTTCTCCCTATACATTTTCGAAGATTTTCTTCTGATGATTCATTCTCCAACTTTTTGAAGATTTAACATTCTTGGTGATACCGTAGTACTTAGAGAGTGTTCGAAAAAAGAAAGCAAACGCAAGTAATGTTTTTATTTTAGTTTGCATACACTAGGGGCCAAGGCCCAGATTCGCTACGCTCGTATTCGTATGAGGCATTCGGCCCCTAATAAGGCTTATTCGTAAAAAAGACATAATTTCAACAGACAAAACCCGAAGATTGGATCAGATAGAATGTTACTGAGCTACGCATTGCTTGGTTCTTGCATGTTCATTGGTACATAAAAATTTAAACTTCACACTACAGTAGACCCCCCTCCCCCTCATAACACTGAAGATATTTTGTTATGGGAATCCGTGTTGTACGGGTCCTGAGCAATACTCCACCTGGAGTGCGGACTCCTCTTATATTCGCTGTTAAAATTATTTGCACTCCTCAGAAACACAATGATATTTAATGTTGCCATTCAAAGTTATATTAATTAGGAGCTAAAGCGTAATAAAATCAGAACATCTGTTTCGGCTGTATTTTTAATAATGTAAAACCTATTGGACACCTTGCGAATTTGCCACCCATGGCGATTTGTCATTATTTGGCTACTTGCGTACATGTAAAGTTAATAAAAGCTACGGAACAGATAGGATAGATTGCCACCCATTGCGACTTTTCATTATTTGGCGATTTACACATGCTCACAACCTATAATTACTGTTCATTTAAGGTTAACGGAAAACCGTTATCCATATTTTCATTTACATAATCGTTTGCAGATTGGCGTACTTAACACCACGGATTATACCATCTTCTCGCGCTAGCAAATATCCAAAGTGTACTATAACTGCTATAATGGCATAGTAAATGCCGCAAAATATTTCTATACTGGTAGCAAATAATCCAGCTTTACGAGAACCGGCTTTAAAATAATCTGCATTTTAATTATTTTTCATTTTCAAGATATTAGTTATTCTGTTTTGGAAAAACGAATAATCGCTCATTCTAAACTCCTGTTGTCTAAGCGAACTTATACTATTTGAAAATTGTCAACATTGTGTAACACATTTTGAGTTACTTATTTCATATAGTTTTTATTTTGGCGTAAAATGGGCGTAATTCTAACTCATATTTGTAAATTTCACGCGATTCTATAGAATCGCGTGAAATTTGCCAGGAGGAACTTGTGAGGAACTTTTTGCCATACAAAATGTATATTCTTCACTCCCTTATCGCACACATGTATGCATATATGTGAGTTGCAGTAGTCGTAACCCCCCCCCCCCCTCCATGAAAAATTTCTGGCTACGCCCCTGTACTGACTCCACCTTTTTTACCTAATTTAAGTTACATACATTTTTATTTTTTAGACTTGATCAGCTTAAAATTAATGTGAGTGTAGGAAGAGTTTTATATAGGAGCTGTTTTCAAACCTACTGTGTAACAGTATGCAGAAAGGTGGATGAATATCGTGATGCCATTTTCTATACATTTTTGTGTTTATGCCCACATGTAATACAAGTAATTAATAAAAGTAACATTTTTAATGTTTGTTTTAAAGTATGAGGATGTTACTTCATTATACACAGGTATAGCCATAATTTATTGTTTTTTGGAGGGGGGGGGGGATTAATATTGCATTTTCAAAGAATAATTTAACTAATAGCAAATCTTAAGGTTGTTTCTAATTTAGCAAAATCTTAAGGTAATATAGCAAATTACATTATTGAAATCGTAAACCAAAGTTATTTAGTAAATAAAAAAGGCGAATTGATGCGATTTGAAAATTGCTTAAGTCGGGATACTACTGTATATACACACACATTTATATATTTTATTTATTTATTTATTGAGTGTGTTTTAAACTGGGTATTTATATATATATATATATATATATATATATATATACAAAATCAAAATAGGAAATTTGGCCTTGCACTCAAATACTTTTTTTAAGTGAATGTAAATATCTGAGAGCTCATACTAAGTAAAGTGAAAATATGAAAGGGGGGGGGCAGAAATACATATCCTGATATTTTAACTGCCCCCTCCCCTTCTGGCAGTGCCACTTTTTATTAAAGGTGACACTATATGCATATATATAAAGTACTATTTGTAAGATTGAAAAAAAAAATACCTGGGATAATAAAATTACCTTTAGAGCGAATAATTTATATATATAAAATATAAACTGGGGTATAAAGGCTGGAATTGCTTGGGTTAACATTTGGCGATTGGTCGGCCGTCGATAATAATCGTTTGGCGACTGGTCGATCGTCGATTAAAACGTTTGGCAACTGATCGACGGTCGATAATAACTCTTTGGCGATTGGTCGACCGACGATGAAAGCCATTGGTATCTATTTGGCAACTGTTCGACCGGCGATGAAAGTCATTGGTATCTGTTTGGCGACAGTTCGACCGACGATGAAAGCCATTGGTATCTGTTTGGCGACTGTTCGACCGACGATGAAAGTCATTGGTATCTGTTTGGCGACTGTTCGACCGACGATCAAATCCCTTTGGCGCCAGAAGATTGGCCAATCTTCACCCGATGAGACATGCCCAATCAATCGCCCATATCGCCGGCGATGTTGGCCCCATGTCAACTTCCTCGGTGAGCGATGTTTGGCCAAAGTTTGGCCACTGATGAATTGCTGCTTGGGTAAATACTTGGAAACGCTTTGTTGCAAAGGAATGAATGATTTTATGCCAAATCTGGCAACCATTCTGTTTATTTTTTCAGTTTTTTATTAATATCTTCTAAAATAATTCGATTTTCGAAATTTAAGTCAGCTTAGAAGGTTCCTCGGAGTTTTTCGAATCTGTGGGCACCTTAGTCGAAACTCAAATCCCCACGGTTTAGGAGGAGATAGGGAAACAAGCTTTGACAGCGACAGCGACAGCGGCTTTTACTTTTTTTTAGAATAGAGAGAAACAAAATCAGGTACTGTTCTATTCTCTTCAAGGAATTACATTGTTGTCGAAATACACTCTACCGTGGCGGCTGTTCCATTTGAGTACATGAGCACGTGAACCCCCAGAGGAAAAACTACAGAATAGACACATTAACAAATTAAATTTTAAAAAACATATTATGTACATTTCTAGCTTTTTGTGAATTTGAAACGTTAGTTTTACTCTCTCTACCCATCACTATTATTAAACACGTTTATTATAGCTAACGTACTGTATCGTAGGTTACTACAGCATAATCTTTAGTTGCTCGCAAGTGCGATCGACCGAACTGCCTTTTGAACCGGTGTCTGAAGAAAAACGCCGAGAAAGTTGCGGTAAAAGCGAGGTGCTGCTGATATCAGGGGCGTAGCCAGGGGGGGGGATATCGGGATATATCCCCCCCCCGAAATTTTTGGATTAGTGATGAAATTCCGTCTATTTATACACATAA
>JAWZYV010003167.1:0-13998 GCA_038373885.1 Cheiracanthium punctorium
GACGGAACAGTGATGTAAGAAAAATAGTTAAAGAATAATACTACAACATGGACACTTCCTGGGTTCTAAGTAATTATCATGAAGTACCGATGATTCTGACCGGAGGCTTTGTTAATTTTCGCTCTCAATAATCTCAGCCGTTAGTTGATTTTTTAAAAGAAAAATTTGATCTAACGATGAATACTTCTCTACTTCAATCAACAACGGTGTTTCGGTAAAACGATAGATACTGTATTTTGAAAAAAAGCAAATTTAGAAAATTAAAAGCAAATTTTGAAAATTAGCAAATTTAGAGAGTAAAATTTATGTTTCCCAGTATAGTTAACACAAACCTATAATTTCATACATAAAAAATTATGATGACCTTCAAGTACCTATTTCCAATGAATAATATGAATATAACATTTATATAATATTTGTAAAGTACATGAATAATAAATATATTTAAATTATAATCCTTATAAATAAAAATGGTTTGTTTGTTTGTGTGTTTGTGGATTTCATTCGTATACAAATCAACAAAAATGGACCTATCAGCCTGAAGTTTTGCACAGATATGTAAAATAATATAGAATAGATCATAGTCCACTTTAAAACTTTGAAAGTCCACCCGTTACCGGAATTTAAGAGATTTTTTATGTTCTCCACGCAAAAAGCTTTCCGTAATTGTAACCCCTGCAGTGAAAAAAGTGTGAAATAAGGATCGTGGTTGCCATGTGTGGCGATTTTGCCGAATAAAATGTTTTAAATTCTCAAAGTAAAAATAAAAGAATAATAATGATTTTTTTTTTGTTAGTTTATATTCGTAAGGTTATTTTTTTTTAAATTATATAATATCGTGTGCATGGGAAATCAGAGCAGGAATAAAATGTTTTATACGCAAAACAATAAGAATTGAAGATTTCTGAGGCTAATGTGTAAATTTTTTTAGTTTGGCGATAAAATAAAATGGCTGAAATATCGATTTTGAGTAAGTGAGTTCTAGCGGTTTGCACAGTTTTCGGCTTGGCGCAATTTATTGAGAGCTTAAGGAAATAGATTTTTGAAAACAAGTGCCAAGGTTTTATTAGAATACAGCGTTAAATTTTAATGATCCGTGAGGAAATAATGCAGTTATTAAGGGATTTTAAGCGATCTATCTTCAGAATTCTCGCCAATTGAGTACATTGATTTAAGTTGGGGGAATTCCGCCAAATTTCAGAAAATTGAAATCTTCTCATTTAGTACATCGGAGTAACGATGAATAAAACACCTTATAGTTGATAATATAAAAAAATTCGGTTGTATTAAGGGATTCCCCTTTTCAAATAAATGTGTGCTTTACTTTTTGGCGGCCGAACCAGTTCCCATATTGATTGCTGCTAAGTCAATGCTTCGAATGATTTCCTGAAAAAACTCTTGCAAAATGGCGTATGTTGGCACTTTGGCGAGGCTTAGATTTGAAACTGTATTTTATTTGAGACTGGGATATATAATGACACTGGTTATAGATAAAAATGAATGTTGGTATGTGTGTATGAGGTTGATAAACTCCAGCACCGTTGAGCACCGTTGCACTATGAAATTTGGTTCATTTAACCTTTTACATGCCAATGTTCCTTTTTTGGAACATCATGTTTAATGTTTTTTAAAAAATAAACTGTCATATCTATCAGTTTGAAAAAAATACTGCTTATTATTGAAAGTGTGATTGATTTTTTGATATATTAAGTATTTTCCAAATGTAAAAATTTCAGCCCAGAAAAATTTCTAAAAATCGCCTTTTTTTACAATTTTTACAGTACTCAAGAAAAAAAATTCTATAAAATTCCCTAAAATTCAAATTCACCTGAAAATTCCCCTATTGTATTTCCAATGGATGAATTCAAAAAGATAATAAAAAAAAATCAAACTATATAAAGGTATCTTTTCTCAATCTTGCATGAAAATGCAATGTTCCAAAAAAGGAACATTGGCATGTAACGATATACGAAATCAGGGATGTCTCATGTATGTGTTGCTTGTGTTCCTTGATTAAATTTTGATACATTCAGTGCTTATATCTGCTGAACATAAGTCTGTTAAAGGCATAACCGATATTTTAGTTATTTTTGAAGGGTGAAGGACTGGAGGGGGGGGTAAGGGGGATGTTGTCATATATTTTACCCCTTCTCCAGTAGGAGGGTGGATAGTTAGTGCTGCATTCCTCTGATTTGGACTCAGATAGCTACTTGTTTCTTCTGTTAGTAATGAATGTGTCCTTCACAAGGCTTTGTTTGTTTATTTTAAGTCCTTTTAATGTAGAGGGAATTTATCGGAGGAAGAGACATAAGTCACGTGCTTGATTTTCTTTCTATGCTCTGGAATTTTCGAGGCCATTTCAGTAAGAACTTGTATAGATGTTTGTAGAAACAATGTAGATGGTGCAGTCAAAGAAATTTCTAACTGCAGATAATGTTGATTTTTCAAAAAGTTCTCTGTCGGATGATTGAAATAAGTCAATCATAGAAATTTGTCAATTGCCTCTAGATGAAAACGGGCGCATTACTGATGAAGAAATAAATTATAATCGCTTTGATTGAGCTGATTACACCTGGAGACGTGGGCAATAGAATTTTAGAAGAGATATTAATTTTAATTTCTTTCAAGCGAAGCCTAAAATCAACATTACCCTGTGCTCATCAATGGAAATCTACAAAAAATTCGGATGCATATGACGTTCTTACATGATAAGGGCAATTTTTAGTATGCAAAAAAAAAAAAAAAAAAAAAAACTGTAAACATGTGTTTTGAATGCAAGAAAATTCTCCATGTACACTTCTCACAACATCCTAGACATTGCGAAAAAAATGCTAAAAAATTATAAAAAGAAATTAGTGTTTTGGTGGGTTTTAAAATTTTTTGTATTGCTGGTTGAAATTCTAAGCACCCTCTAAAGAATAAAATATTTTATATTTCTTGATCAGGTAGCTGACATTTTTAAAACTGTATTTATTTATATTATCTGTATTATTAGTCAAGACTATGCAAGCGTAAAATTGCTTTTATCGTTCTTTTATACATTTATGCATTGCATTTCTTATAAAATATTATGCTAATTTTAAAAACTACAATTTGTTTATTGAATTTTGCTTAAATTTTGGTCCTTCCGCACCTAATTATCAAGTAAAACTTTATTACTGCGTAAAATTTTAGAGTTATCATACAGCGTTTTGTTCTTTACATGAAGCAAATACAGAAAAGGAAAGATAGCGTTACATGCCAATGTTCCATAAATGGAACATCCAAGAAATCAGTGAAGGAAATTTTTTAATGGTAATTTTTTGGTTTTTTAGTCATTATGGGTGTATTCTAATGTAATTTTGATGAATTAATTATATATTTTATTCCTGGATCATAGTGCGGAAATTAAAGGGTTAAGTCTTTTATCATGGAGAAGCTTTTTATGCTATCCGTTTTCCTCTAACTTGCCACCAGGTGGCGCAGCAGAACGTCGAATTCTATTCCGTTTAGCCGTTTACTATGCGAATATCGTCCAACCGATTTCGATGAAATTTGGTGCACGCGGATATTAGAACACGGAGAATATTTTTCAGTATCCATTTTGCTGTAACTTGCCGCTAAATGGCGCTGCAACGCATCAACTTCTATACCGTTCGACCGATCGGCATAAAATTTTTTATACTTACACATTTGAGCACGAAGAATATATTCTAACTGCGTTCCTTTTGATGTTACTCACCACTAGATGACACTGCAATGCATTATTCTTTTAACTCGCCACTAGATGACGCTGCAGCAGGCCAAATTCTTGACCATTCAAACGGTCGCTATGAAAATCGGTATACATAGCTATTTGAACAATAAGAATATTTTGGCGTTATCCATTTTGCTATAACTCGCCACTTGACGGCGCTGCAGCAAATCATTACTTTAATTAACCACTAGATGACCCTGCAGTGTATCACTTCTTGACTGTGCAAATGATCGCTAATGAAAATAGGTATACATAGATATTTGAACACGGGGAAGAGTTTGGCGCTATCCATTTTCCTATAACTTGACACTAGATGTCGCGTCAACACATGAACTTCAGGACTGTCCAGCCGATCGTCATGAAAATTCGTATTCATCGATATCTGAATGCGAAGAATATTTCCGCCGTATCCGTTTTGCTAAAACTCTGCACTAGATTGCGCTACGCCGCATGGAGTTCTGCACCGTACAAACGATTGCCTTGAAATTCGGTATGCATGATTATTGGACGCAATATAACGCGATATCCATTTTGCCATATCTGTTTATTACAATGAATAGTAATCACCACAAATCGTAATATCAAAAAGTCCATTCAATCCCGTACGAAGAACGGGTACTTCAGCTAGTATGATATATATTTTAATTTAAAGTTTAATCATTTCAGCGATATGTGTCGTAAACGTCAAAGAAATTTTGCTTTAACCGCGCGTAAAGATTACACGGACACACTTTTTTTTCCTCGGTGCCTATTTTCCAGATAAAGATCACTTCAAATGTTTCCTATAAGCTACAATTTTTTTCAGTCGCAATTGAGCCCCAGACGGCCACAAAACACATCATTTTGTACCTAGTTCTGAAAGTAAAGTATAACCCCCCCCCTCCTCCACACCTTTTTCCTGTGTTGAGAGTTGAGACGGGTGAGCCCCTATCCTTTCAGTCCAGGACTGTCTGTCTCTCATTTAGGGGGTATCTGACCCCCAAAACCCTCCCCCTTAGCAACGCTATTAGTTTAACCCTTTAACGCGCTGTGTGTCCGGTCCGGGAACGCCAAACTCTGACGTTTTGACTGTTGCCAGTTTGTTGCCAGTCACGAAGAATAGATTGGATTTCTTTAAAAATAGTTGCGGGTGACATAGCTCCACGATAATCCTTTACTTTTTAGCACGTCCTTTCCCGTAAAAAAATGGCCATGATTATTTTTAACAGCACTGACATCTGCCGAAAAATGGAAGAACGCGAGAACAGCTGCACAGATTGCCCAATGCTGTAAAAAGGGCAGCCGTTGCCATCACTCGACTTAACTACCAGCAAGATGGCGGACGATCGAAACGTTCATCGCGTGCCACAGATCTAGAGACCCTTTTTTTGACGCAGCTGCGCACAGCCAGCAGTCGCGCACAGCCAGCTGTCACGACAGCTCGTCCGCTCGTTCGATCGTCCGCCAGCACGACAGCTCGTCCGCTCGTTCGATCGTCCGCCATCTTGCTGGTAGTTAAGTCGAGTGATGGGAACGGCTGCCCTTTTTTTCAGCGTTGGGAAAGGGTTGCGCCTCAAAGGGTTAAAAGACCCTTCCGATGTGAACTCACACCTTCACCATTTCAGATCAGCCGCCGGTGAGTGTGTTTTCATTGAAAACGCTTTCGTGCAAGTGTGACGTGACACCTTGCGGTAAAATGGAAGACCTTGACCCACGAGTCACTGCCGTCGGAGTAACCACTGCTGATTCGCAGGAATGGGTTTAGGAACGGTTCCTATTCACACGCATACAGGATTTCACCTAACGGTCGCATTTTTAGCAGAATGCGAAACGACTATACAAAAATGCGAAAATGAAACGAGACACTTTCGCTATTTTGCGAAAGTGTCAAGCGAAAGTGTGTTAAAAAGTAAAGATTTCTAGTGGAGCTCTGTCACCCGCAACTATTTTTATAGAAATCAAATCTATCCTTCGTGACTGGCAACAGTCAAAACGTCAGAGTTTGGTGTTGCCAGAGCGGCAACACTGCGCGTTAAAGGGTTAAGTGCTACATATTAAAAGCGTGCCATAATCCATGCGCCGTCTCTCTGTTTTTCTTCCTTATTCCATTAAGCTGGAAAGTATATCACTATGCATGAGTGTGTCGCATTTTTCATCCTTGTTCCACGAAACACTTCTTCGGAATCGAAATCTATAATAAATGCTAAATCTATAATAATCGAAATCTATAATTATGCTATTCAAGCCTTTGCTTTGAATACTAATAAAAGAAAGAAAATAAAAAGTTTTATTTATTATTTTCTTTATTCCTGAAATCTTTCTATTGTATTTGAGATAAAGTATAGAATAAGCATGATGCAATGCAGTCACGTACAGTAAATAATATTTCTCGAAAACGAGTATAAATCACAGCTCAGATATTCAATTTACTATAAATTTCAACAGTATTCAGTATTCATGCAGTTTGTGTTACTTTGGGCTTGTACTGCCTTAGAATTAAGCTTGTTTTCTCTTAATGGTAAATACAATTATTAATTTTCATTTAACTTTTTTTTTAAAATGTTTATTCACTGCTATGGGTTAATTCTTTAAAAATGGGATGTCTAAATTTTAAAATTTAATTCACGAATGCCAATGGAACGCGTTCAATAATCGAAAATGCTACACGTGAACACGTATTAACAGGCCTATTGGTATTTTAGGATTTTGCTAAAGCTTTTCTTTTTTCTTGTTTTAGCTTTTTTTGCTAAAGAACCTTTTGAACTCAGCTTAACCCATTTATGCCTAGCGTCCCTTTTTTGGGACGGCATTTTCGCTATTAGTCGAAAACGTTATTCATTTTTCCTAGGCTTTATTCATGCGTATTGAGCCTTAAACTCTACAAAATATTTTAACATGACCCAGTATGATGTTGATATTTCGATTTTTATGCATAATGATTTCAAAAGAAATCATCCCTTGTTCAAGAAGTTGATATCAGAAATTTACCTATTATTTCTGTTATCAGTAAAAATCGAATAAAGTCGCAAAAATATCCAGGCACAAATGCGTTAAACCCTGTACACAATCGAGTGTTATTAAAATGTTTTTTTTTTTCTCTTTCCTTTTCAGAAAGGGGTCAGTTCATCCAACGTCTCACTCTCCTCGGAACGTCCAAGATCGCCATGTCCGAAGAAGTGGTAGGTCGGGTGAAGGGAGGTCAGCTGGAATTCGAATGGGAGATCCCCGACTTCCTGTCGCTGTGGGCAGAGGTGGGCCAGTCGTGCAAGAGTCCCGAGTATTTGTTCGGCGACACTTCCTGGTACATCCGAGTGTATCCAGACGGATTATATAGAACGGGGTGGATCGATATGTACAGAGGAGATTCAAGTACTCAGAGGAGATTCAAGTCCTCCCGTGACTGCGACCTGTCGTCCACTGGCGTAGCCAGGGGAGGGCCCACCGGGCCCGTGCCCCCCCCGAAATTTTTTCAGTTGATATATATGTATATTGCAATTTGTAAAAATTGATCGTCTCAGAATCCTTGTTGTGTGATATCTTTCTAATCTTTCTGATAAACGTTTTTTAGATCCATCCACGTTGACAACGGAAAAACAAACAAACAAACAAGTCAATAAAAAGGTGCCTTTAATCACTAACCCGAGGTGACTTTCGACACGCCTACACACCAGAAAAATACACATCTGAGCAATATCCCACACCCGGGATAGTTAAAATTTCCCCCTCGTTTCCGTTGTACCCTGTGAAGTATGTATCGTTTTCGTGACCACCTGTGGTATTTTTAAACTATGGTGTGTACAAAAATATTACTTTCTACTAACGATAAAATTTCAATGAGGGGCACAAGCTGGACCTTTCCCCACAATTCCCAGGGTCCAGACTTTCGTGTTTTTTACTAGTGTGTTGCTCTGTCGAGTTGGTAGAGATTGTGGCCTCAAGAAAGCGCCCGTTGAGTAGGAGAATTTTTTTACTAAAATTCCAAAAATTATACATAGTTTGCCTGCTAACAATGAAGACTCAAATCTACAAGAAGCGGGGAAAAAAGCCACAAATCAACAGATATTTTCAGAAAGCACATCAGGAAAAGAAGCTGAAGTAAATACTCAATATTTCATTGTGTGTTTTTAAATGATAATATAAACGATGACATAATACATATGACATAATATCTTCTTAGGTATGTTGAAAAATTTGTATTATCATATTTTCATTAATATGTAATTTAAGAAATGTTTCCTTTATACCCACCCTTTCAACTGACAAGAGGGTAAATCTGTAATTTGTTTTTCTGTTCTAAAATTTTATAAAACTTTATAATACTATTTTATATAATCTGGTAAAGAATAAATGAATATTTGAAATATCTAGGGACGCATATGATATTCGGCTGATTTATCAATATTCGAAATATCATCGGATATCCGAATCAAATTCAACGGATATCCGACTTCTCTTCCAGATATCCGGCTCATGACTAAATAAGGTCTACCAAGAGTCCACTAAGTCTGTACTTTTTAAATAAAAATTACTCTCATTAATGTTTTCTTCATAATATTTTTACTACTCAACAGTTAAAAATTTTTAAAAATATTCTTAAGTGCTTTCCTTTGTAATTTTAAACCGCAACCAATGAGAACAGCAGTTTTGCTTTGAAATTAATCTGAAAAATCGGATCTTAATACCTTTCTTTTCTGATTCTTTTTTCTTTTTTAGCACTCGGGTGCTATTTCTTTCAAGTACGGGATTTTTGTCTACGCGGCGCGCCGTGGTCACTTTTCCGTTTGATTCATGTTTTCTGCAGAGTGATTTGATATTGCTAACGGAAACAGGGACTATCCCTTCAGATGATTTTCAAATACCAGGATTCACTTTGGTCGAATGGATAGACAGTGGTTCCAGAAAGCCATCTGGAGTTATGATTTTTATAGACTAAAACTTTATAAAAATCACTTTATAAAAAGAATATGAAACACTTTTCCCTGTGCCTACACGAGCCAGATCAATGGTGTTCAAATGATCATTGCGTATATTCAAGATAAAGTGAGATTTGCAGTTACATACGCTAGTCCTCGAATTTCTTATGAAGATAAATTAGACGCTACATTCGAAACGTTACTGAAGGAGGATGATTGTAAAACTGTTTTAGTATAGGACAGTGGCGCACACAAGGGGGGGTCCGGACCCCCCCCCCCCATCGGCTTTGATATTTTTTTTTCAATTGATTATTATCCTATATCTATAGTAAATAAAATAATTCCAAAAAAGGCAGCAATAGTTTCAGTTCTACTAAATAAAAAAAGAAATTTTTTTCTCGTTTTCCTCAACTTTTCAAAAACGAACTGAAAGCGAACATAAAACACCATCTTGTTCTCAAAACTGTACAACTATTACTTTGCTTCCTATTGTACTGTGTAGTGTATTCTTAGGGATTGGACGAGTTTTGATGAATTCCATCTAATGAAAAGGAGCTCTTTCATCACTGATTTTTGTCAATCTGGAACATCCCTAAAAGTTGGACCCCCCCAACCGTGGACCCCCCCCAAACTGTAAAAGTTGGACCCCCTCCAGCCAAAAATCCTGTGTGCGCGCCTGGTATAGGAGATTTTAACATAGAATTAAATTCCAATCCAGGATCCGATTTCATAACTGAAGTAGATAGCTTAGATTTTCCAATACGCATTCATCCAAAACATTTCACCACTAGGGGCGAAACAACTATGTTGGATGTCATTTTCAGCAACAAAATTATGCGAACAGGAGTCTATATGAGCACTTGCACTTATCATTTTCCTCTATATGGCAGAATTGATTGAATAGATTTTTTAAAAAAACTGAAATTCTTCCAGCCGAGTGCGCAAACAAAATCTGGAAGAATTTCAGATACACATACTACATTGTACACATTCGCTACATTGTACACAATATTTTAATCCTTTCATCAACCTTATATAGAAGGGCAGAGTTTTAAAGATTTTCTTCAAGCTATATCTTTCTTAATTTAACATTGTGCCTGATTTATTTAGAATATTTTAAGTTTGTGAACAATATTGTATTAAAAACAAGCGTCTTGAAAAAATGAGAAGATAAATAAAAATATCTAGTCCTAAGATTTTCTGAGGGAATTATGTGTTACTGAATAAAATTGTACATTTTGACTTATTAATTGCAATAAGAAACCGAGTTAGTACAGCCTGTGCATTATAACTAAAGGTTTCTTTTAATTAGCGTCGGTGATGTGTGGCTGTTAATTTAAAAAATAATAATAGGTTTGTGTTGCGTGTTTTTCATTATAAAATACAGGTTGATTCAAAAATAATGTGATCAATTTCAGAGCATCATAAAATTTTATTGAATTAGTTATTTACACGAAATTTTCCATGTGGTTTCCTTTAGTATAATACACTTTACATAAACGTTTAGGCTAAGCCTAAAGAGCTTTTTCAAAAATTTTTGAGGTCATTTTCCCAACTTCTTCTTTGATTGCTTTTTTAAGCCCTTGAAGTGTTCTTATTTTACGTCTATTTAATTGTTTTTTAATTAACCAGATAAAAAATAATCTCAAGGACCACAGTCAGCGGATGATAGCCATTTCTCAGGAGGAAAAAAAAAATATTTTATTTTTATCTTTCAGCCATTTTATAGTTGATTTTGCTGTAGGACTTGGTGCAGAATCTTTGTGAAAAACCAAATTCCCTTGAGATTGAAGACATTTACTTTCTTTGCTTCAAAACTTTATTCTGACAGTATTTAGCATTAATTTTAGTGTTTGGTTCTACAAAAAAAATGGTTTTGTTAAGCCCTTAGATAACATTACCATCCATACCATAACACCTGACGGCCAACTTGCCATTTGCAAAACAGCTGCGTCTTTGCGACGCTATTCGCATGAAATATATTGTATCTTCGTTTTGCAAGTTGTGGATGACAGATGAAACAATGCTTCATTCGAAGCTATCCATGTTTTGTATCTACCTTTACGTAACATTAAATACAGAGGCCAAGAACCTTTTTCTTCGTTTTTCTACAGTCTTTGCAGATATTTGATGACAGACTAGCTTCTTCAACTCTTATAGCCAATTTCCTTTATCTGACGGCAAATTGTCGATTGCGATACCTCTAGTTTCTTTTCTAAAGTTCTTTGAGGCAGAGGATTTTCTACAACAATAAGTCTTTTCAGCATCTTTTCTTCTTTTTCAACAAGGACTTCCTTTCGTCCACACTTTCCCCCTGGAGCTTTTGATTGCCAGCCAAATTTTATTTCTTTTCGAAGTTTAGATAGTTATCCATTAGAAAAATGCATTTTCTGATTTTTAAATGCTTTATTTATAACAGAATTTAAGCAACCATGTCTACCTTCAACCATGTCTACGATGTTGTCCTTCAAAAGCTTTAAAATTTGTTTCGGGTTTGAGGATCTAATTTCGGAGCCATGCTTTACTTCCACTAATAAAAATAGTTCTATTGGTAACTAAGCGCTTAATTTTTAAAACAAAACTGCTGGTAAAGCTATTAAAATTTACCATAAATAATTATACGCTTTTAAAATTTGTCACTCTTATTTTGAATCCACCTGTATGTATTAGTTGTATGCACCTACATATGAGCTGATTGAAAATCCGGGATAGACTGAAGTATTTCCTGTTTAGAGCAAGAAAATTTTACATAGAAATATTTTTTACTATGGCCGTTTATTGAGATTTAAAAAGCATTCATTTAGTTTTCCTTTCAGCATCTTTCTTTGGATATATTTATTGTAGAATATAATATTATTGTACTAGCAGATATGGGCCTGGATAAAAAAATCTTATCTGGTTGAGATACTCACCAGACTAAAACGGTACATAAGCATCTATATACAGAGATAATCTTTACAGAACATCTTTAAACATATATTTAAGGATATTTTTGTGAAATTGCTAATTAAATAATTTTTAGAATTAATAATTACAATTTATTTTTAATTATAATTAATAATTAGAACATTATTTTTAATTGTAATTAATAATTATTATCTTGTTTTTAAATTTAAGATTAATTAATAATTAAATATTTCTAATTGCAATTAATAATTAGTATATTAATTAAATAATTATTCAGTTGACAAAACTCAACTGTGCCCCTCCCGAAACAAAATCCTGGCTACGCCAGTGCTGTCGTCTGTTTCTGAAGACGACGCACGGAAGGGAAGAAGTGGAGAATGACTATAAGGAAACATTTTCAGGAACAGATGAAAGGGTGGGCCCCTTTCTTGCTCTGTCGAGGACTGAGCTGATCCGCCGGAAATCGGAGTTCCTGCCTTCGCGAGTCCCCACACTCATTTGCACCTTGACGTTCGGCGCAGGACGACAGATGGAAGGTGAGTACGACACTGCACACCGGCAGCGTGTTCCCATTCAGCGTCTCGATATCCGTTGCGCAGTTTGCAAAATACCACCGCGTGACTGGCTTCAATCAGTGCGCGAAGAACACATTAGATCAAAGTGAAGCACAAACAGGAAAAGGCGAAGGATCCATCGAGTCTCCGAAATCGAATGGACACGACATTCAAAATAGTACTCAAGAAAAATACCCAAACACCTTCAGATTTTACGAGTAAACACGCTCGCTCTTAACCCTTTGAGCCGCAACCCTTTCCCAATGCTGAAAAAAGGGCAGCCGTTGCCATCGCTCGACTTAACTACCAGCAAGATGGCGGACGATCGAAACGTTCATCGCGTGCCACAGGTCTAGTGACGACAGCTGGCTGTGCCCGCGCACAGCCAGCTGTCGTCAAAAAAGGGTCTCTAGATCTGTGGCGCGCGATGAACGTTTCGATCGTCCGCCATCTTGCTGGTAGTTAAGTCGAGCGATGGCAACGGCTGCCCTTTTTTCAGCATTGGGCTATCTATCTAGCTGTTCTCGCATTCTTCCATTTTTCGGCAGATGTCAGTGCTGTTAAAAATAATCGTGACCAATTTTTGACGGGAAATGACGTGTTAAAAAGTAAAGATTTCTAGTGGAGCTATGTGACCCGCAACTATTTTTATAGAAATCAAATCTATCCTTCGTGACTGGCAACAGTCAAAACGTCAGAGTTTGGCGTTGCCAGAGCGGCAACACTGCGCGTTAAAGGGTTAAGTGCTACATATTAAAAGCGTGCCATAATCCATGCGCCGTCTCTCTATTTTTCTTCCTTATTCCATTAAGCTGGAAAGTATATCACTATGCATGAGTGTGCCTCCTTTTTCTTCTTTGTTCCATGAAACACTTCTTCGGAATTGAAATCTATGAAGCATATTCTAACTATATTTCTTCATTGGCCGCATTCGTAAACGCCAAACGAGTTGCACTCGTGCAACGAGTTTCTATCTAAGGTGTTCGTAAAGGAAACTGAGTGCTTTCAGTTTAAAAACTAGAGCGTTCGTATACAAAACTGGGTGCAATTAGTTTCAAACGAAGTAAACTGAGAATGAATTAGGTTCGTTGAGTCTTACTTTGTTCGCGTTGTTTTTGTTTAGAAATGGCGTCCGTTGTTATGGAAAGTATGATGTTATGAAAAGTATTTTACGTTTGCTGAAACTGCAAATATTAGTTTTTCGAGGTGGAAATTGAGGCATACGTTAGAAACTGCTACGAAGGTACATACTTTTTCAAAGGCAATCGTTTTCTTGTAGTTTTCATTTTAGTCAATTCAAAAATGCGTGTTTTAGTGTCGAGATTGAAGCTCATTTAAACCGTTATTTGCGAAATTTGAATTTCTCTTGCTAAATACTTTTGAAAGAATGAAGTTTAAGTTGAAATTTCTAAATTTTAATCTGTGCACTTCAATGATGGCCATTCTTTCTTTTAAAAATCCTGTTGATTTTATATTGAGTATGTGCTAAAAACTCCTCAGCAAAGTTAACGTATTCGCGAATTGTAAACAAACACGTCTCCTAGGCGACGAAACTCAGTAAACTGAAGTTGTTCGTAAAGGCAAAAGAAACTGATAACCACTGACAGCACTCAACACACGCATTCCAGTTTTCTTACGAAAACTCGTGCAACGAGTTTGTCGTTTACGAATGCAGCCATTGTAATGAATTGTTACATTTGCATGTTTCCCTTAAATGCAGAAGATATCGCCAAGGTAGTTCAGTTTTGTGGGATTTATTTTTTGAATCCAAACTGTCGATAAACCATAAAAACAGTAAACTCGGAAACTTTTAACATTTTTAGTCACCCCCTCATCCGCTACCTGGCAGCCCTTTTGGAGAAATGCTACGAAAACGTGTCGACGTCCAAACTATGTCGACGACAATAAG
>JAWZYV010003168.1:0-13880 GCA_038373885.1 Cheiracanthium punctorium
GTTCATAAATGCACTGGGTGAAAAAGCATTATTAATTTTTTCGAGTATTAATATCATTGCAGTGGCGGCTCGTGGTTTATTTAAATGGAGGTTTACAAAATAAATTTCGAAAATTAAATATGCAGGTACGACACACCTTACAAGTTAAAATATATTTGCATTTCCAGCAGTTGAAGGAAAACAATGTACGCAGCTGACAGAAAACAAGTCATCTTTGATCTTACATTTCGTCACCAAGATAAGTTTTAGCAAAATCGTTGTCTTGATTTTTTATTTCAATTTAATTTCAAAGGATACTATTGAAAAATGTAATTGCTTTCGCTCCGAAACACTTATTTTACTCCCATCTTACCTATTTACACGACTTCATAAAAAAAAAACTGTAAAAATAAAAAAAAGAATAAGAAAATGGAAAAAAAAATGGATTAACTAACTGAACATAACAAACTAAGAGGGAATCCGGAAGAGATAACGGCAAAAAAAGTCCCTGAGCGCACTGAAAATGTGCGAACGGAGTGATATCAGCAGCGCCATACTTTTCCCGCAATTCTCTCCGCGTCTTTTCTCAGAGAGCGGTTCAGAAGGCCATTTGGCCGATCGCACGTGCGAGTTACGAAGTACAACGTTGTGATTATTCGTAAATACGGGTTAGGATCACTTAGAAAGTCCCCCATGGAGGGCAATCACCCCCCTAGGCCTAGATCCCTTGAGCAGATAACTGGCCTTAACACACAGTACCGTGCTGTAGTAACCTGCGATACAGTGCGTTAGCTATAATAAGTGTATTTAATAATCGTGGTTGGTATGGAGAGTAAAACTCACGTTTTAAATTTACAAAAATGTAGAAGTCTACATAATATTTTTTTTTTTTTAATTTGTTAATGTGTTTGTTTTTCAGTTTTTCCTCTGGGGGTTCCCGTGCTTAATGTGTTCAACTGGAGGAGCAGCCACTGCATCATTAGTTCATTTTTAAAGCTATTCTAAAGTCCTCATGACGACAGTTGCAGATTTTTATTTATTTATTTATTTATTTATTTATTTATTTATTAATTTTTTTTTGTAGGAGAAAACTGGAAAAAGGAAATGCGTGAGGAATGGCATAATTCCAAGAGAAAATAAGAGTGAAGACTGCTTCTTTCTCGACTTTCTGTCTCTCTGGCTGTGAAAACATTGAAATGGGAAACAAACACCTCACCCAGCGTAAGCTTAAGGTAGTTTTTGGTAGTGAGAATACAGCCAAGCAAGGGCCCTTGCTAAAAGGCGGGGTTAGGGGGGGGTGTCTCCCCCCCCTAACATTTACAAAATTCTGTTAAACTTGGTAAAGTTAGATACCTAATTGGCACACAAACTCGGCAAAAAAATTTAACAAAACTTATAATTTACTTTCTATTTCTGGTACACTTGGCAAAATTATGCAAATCTAGTTGGCAAAAGCAAGATGTTGATAATATAGATGATAAAAAAAAAAAAAATAAGTTGGCAAAAACCAATATTTGACTTCGCAGTTTATCGACATCCCCCCCTAATAAAAGTCTTTGCGATGGAACTTCAGTTAAGTCACTTCCAACGCCTTGCTCTCTAATCACCACTCTCTAATCACCTTTCTCTAAAATGACCACTTGACAAGCGTCTTTCCCTGACACATAGCAACGCCTCGTAATGATAATAAAAAAGTATACATATATTTCGAAAAACGTCATCTTTCCACCTTTTATCAGTGAACACTTTTAGATAAGAATAAACGTTTGCACTTTTTATTTGAGTTTTAATACCACGCCCGTCCGTGTGATTGGCAATAATAGAACAAATTCTTTCTTTCTCAGCGGAGTAGTTTGCATTTGTTCAGGTGAGCTGCTCTCTTTTTAACATTTAAAACTAAGATAGAAATTCCAATGACTTTTATGTGACGGTTGGTGCTTAAATTGCATTAGTTATGTAGCGATAGCTATGGAATTTACACATGCCTTTGCTATGTGCTGTAATATGAAACCTATACAAATGAATGTATGCAGCATGTGAAGTTTTCTTCCTTTCTTTTTTTTTTCTTTTTTTCAACTAGGGGCCAAGGCCCCTAGACTCGCTACTCTCGCTTTTCGTATGAGGCATTCGGCCACTAATAATTATATAACCTTATATATAACCTTATTCGTAAAAAAGACAGAATTTCAACAGACAAATCCCAAAGATTGGATCAGATAGAATGTTACTGAGCTACACGTTGCTTGGTTTTTGCATGTTCATTGGCAATTAAAAATTTAAACTTCACACTACAGTAGACCACTCCAATATATCAGGTAGATATTTTGTTATTAGCAATCCGTGTTCTACGGGTCCTGAGTTATATTCTACCTGGAGTGCGGACTCCGCTTATAATCGCTGGAAAAATTATTTGCACTCCTCAGAAACACAATAATATTTAATGTTGCCTTTCAAAAGTTATATTAATTAGGAGTTAAAGCGTAATAAAATGAGAACATCTGTTTCAGCTGGTATTTTTATTTACATGTTTCGTATTTGCCACCCATTGCGATTTTCCATTATTTGGCGACTAGCGTATATGTATAGTTAATAATGAGCTCTAAGAAAACAGTACTTCACATGTTTTCTTTGATAAAAACTACGGAACAGCTAGGATAGCTTGCCACCAGTGGCGACTTTTCATTATTTGGCGATTTACACGTTCTCACGACCTATAATTACTGCTCATGCAAGGTTCGCGGAAAACCGTTATCCATATTTTTATATACATAATCCTTTGCAGATTTGCGTATTTAGCACCACGAATTATATCATCTCTCCGCGCTGGCAAATAGGCATAGTTAACGCCACCAAATTTGTCTACTTGTAGGAAATACTCCAGCTGGACCGAACCGCCTTTAAAATAATCTGCACTTTTTCTTTTCAAAGATACTGGGTTCCAGCATTCTGAAACTCGAAGCTTATTCACCCTGCTTGGAAAGATACTATTTTGCCAGATCATTCCTAATGTCAAGATGGCGCTTTTAAAATCAGTTACAATTAGTTATTCTGGTTTGAAAAAAACGAATAATTGCTAATTCTAAACTCCTGTTGTCTAAGCGAACTTACTATTACTACTAAGCGAACTTACTTTGAAATTGTCAACTTTGTGTAACACACTTTGAGTTATTTATTTCATATACTTTTTAATTTGGCGTAAAATGGGTGTCATTCTATTTCATGTTTGTCAATTTCACGCGAATCTACATACTTGGAATTGCTTTGTTGCAAAGGAAGGAATAATTTTATGCCAAATCTGGCAACCATTATGTTTTATTTTTTCAGTTTTTATTAATAACTTCTAAAATAATTCGATTTTCGAAATTTAAGACAGTATATCAGGTTCCTCGGAATTTTCCGCATCCGTGAACACGTTTCTCGAAATTCAAATCCCCACGGTTTAGGAGAAGATAGGCCAACAAACTATTGACAGCGGCGGCAGCGACGACAGCGAGATGCAGGGAATAGAGAGATACAGGGTGGCCATAATTAAACTGCAAGTGTTCAAGGGGTGATGGAGAGAAAACCACCGAGAATATTCCTGTGAAATTTGGTATCTACATGTTTCAGAGCATGCGCAAGTCAAATACGCAAAAAAAAAAAAAAAAAATCGTCATTTCCACCCGATGGATGGTGCTGTACCGTATTTCAAAGCTCATCGGTGGCCTATACAACTTCCAAAACCGATAGACAGAGCATAGTGACATTCTAAGAGGCATATAAACAATATAAAAAATCATTTACAGTTTATCAAAATTCCATACAATTTGCTTCAGTATTTAAATTTTTGCAGGATGTAATCAAAAATTATCGTAAATTAAGATCACAAATTAAACAATTCATAAAGACGCTTAGGAAAACAACTAAACCATTATTTATTCTCATTGATGCTCATTGGACCTCTTCTTAATCGTTTCATACGCCGGTATTCTTTCAGAGTAGCTGAATAATTGCTACCATTCTGATAGAATATCCTCACTAACAATGCACGTTCCTTCTTATTCAGAGTCATGATTGACCATTACTCAATATGGTCTTGTTTTTACACTGTTCGGAGGGCTTAAAATTTGCATATATGACGTTCATAAGCATTGAAACACGATATAGCGCCATCTATCGGGTGAAAATGGCTATTTTTTTATTGCATATTTGGCTTGCGCATGTTCTGAAATGTGTAGATACCAAGTTTCACTGAAATATTTCTGGTGGTTTTCTCTCCAGCACCCCTTGAACACTTGCAGTTTGATTATGGCCACCCTGTATATATATATATATATATATATATTTTCCTTTATAGAATCCAAGAGAGTTATTCTTATCCTATATTTAAATATGAAAACGTAGAAGTGGGAAGCTAAATTACCAAACAAAAGTGAAGTAGATGAGGTGAAAGAAAAACCTACTACTACCACATGGATTTGGATACATCTACTCGGATGCATCTGCTATTAATAGTAAGTACATTTTTTAAAAGTATCTGTAAAACATGTGTTTGAACTGGGAAGCAACATTCTTAAGAAAAGGGAAGTTTGCATCTTTTCAATATGAGGCGGGATGGGACAGTTTAAACCTGAGTTTAAGATTAAAAAAGATTTTTTAAATCTACTATAAATACTGGGTGATCAAAAGTCCGAAAAAACTTTTTAAAAAATAGCAAATAATGATAGAAAATTGCGTTGGCACAAATAGATTACTGGGTGATCGGATTTTTTTTTTAGTGACAAGAAAGGCTGTAGTTTGAAATGTTCCCGACAGGTAACGTTCACATGCACTATTGAAAGCGAGTTTCAATTTTAAAAAATCCAAAATACTTCTAATCTTATCCATGCACACCGCAATTTATTTTCTATTGTTATTTGTTCTTTTTTAACGAATTTTTTAACTTTGATGCACCCAGGATGCGTCGAAAGCTCGTGAAAAATTCAAAAATTCATTAAAAAAGAACAAATGATTTTTTAAAAAATCAGTTATTCATGATACAAAATTGCAGTTTGCATGGAAAGGATTAGAGCTATTTCGGATTTTTTTTTTATTTGACTAGGGGCCAAGGCCCCCAGACTCGCTACGCTCGGTTTTCGTATGAGGCATTCGGCCCCTTATAAGGCTTATTCGTAAAAAAGACAGAATTTCAACAGACAAATCCCAAAGATTGGATCAGATAGTATGTTACTGAGCTACACGTTGCTTGTTTCTTGCATGTTCATTGGCACATAAAAATTTAAACTTCACACTACAGTAAACCCCTTCCCCCTGATAACACGGAAGATATTTTGTTACTAGCAATCCGTGTATACGGGTCCTGAGCTATACTCCACCTGGAGTGCGGACTCCGCTTATATTCGCTGGAAAAATTATTTGCACTCCTCAGAAACACAATGATATTTAATGTTGTCATTCAAAAGTTATATTAATTAGGAGCTAAAGCGTAATAAAATCAGAACATCTCTTTCAGCTGTATTTTTAATAATGTAAAACCTATTGGACACCTTGCGAATTTGCCACCCATGGCGATTTTTCATTAATTGGCGACTTGCGTACATGTAAAGTTAATTAAAGCTACGGAACAGATAGGATAGCTTGCCACCCATGGCGACTTTTCATTATTTGGCGATTTGCACATGCTCACAACCTATATTTACTGTTCAGTTAAGGTTACCGGAAAACCGTTATCCATATTTTCATTTACATAATCGTTTGCAGATTGGCGTACTTAGCACCACGAATTATACCATCTCGCCTTGCTGAAAAATAACCAAGTGTACTACAACTGCTATATTGCCATAGTTAATGCCACCAAATTTGTCTACTGGTAGCCAATACTTCAGCTGAACCGAACCGGCTTTAAAATAATCTGCATTTTAATTATTTTTCATTTTCAAGATACTGGATTCTAACATTCTGGAATTCGAAGTTAAGATTCACCCTGCTTCGAAAGATACCATTTTTCTAAATCGTACCTAATGCCAAGATGGCGCTTTTAAAATAACTTACAATGAGTTATTCTGTTTTGAAAAAACGAATAATCTCTAGTTCTAAACTCCTGTTGTCTAAGCGAACTTACTGTTTGAAAATTCTCAACTTTGTGCAACACACGAGTTATTTATTTCATATAGTTTTTAATTTGGCGTAAAATGGGCGTCATTCTAACTCATGTTTGTAAATTTCACGCGATTCTAGATACTTAGAATTGCTTTGTTGCAAAGGAATGAATGATTTTATGCCAAATCTGGCAACCATTATGTTTATTTTTTCAGTTTTTTATTAATATCTTCTAAAATAATTCGATTTTCGAAATTTAAGTCAGCTTAGCAGGTTCCTCGAATTTTTTTTTTTTTTCGAATCTGTGGGCAGCTTAATCGAAACTCAAATCCCCACGGTTTAGGAGGAGATAGGCCAACAAGCTTTGACAGCGCCAGCGGACATTACTTTTTTTTAGAATAGGGAGAAACTTGATTCCCACTGTGCATGTCAGCGCCACCTATCGTTAACATTTGGAACAACGACCTTTAATGCCATTAAAAAAAATCCGATCACCCTCAAAACCTATTTGTGCAAACCGCAATTTTCTATAAGTATTTATTCTTTTTTAATGAATTTTTAAAGCTTTTACGGACATTTTGATCATTCTGTACTTAATGTCCCCTACTTGAAATTTTGTTAACCTTTGAGTGCATTAAGTTATGTTTACACGTGTTTTTTCAATAATTTACTCTTATTTTAACTTAACTCAAAGACCACAGGTTGAATCTAAACTCTTGGGCAAAACTTGGGGTGATAGGGCACACAATGAGGAATCGTAATCACATAGCAATCTGGGGTGAAAAAAACAGTTTTAACTTACCCAGTAATAATCACTTTTGGAAAAGCATTGAAGTGTCCGTTTAATTTCCTAACCAAGTTTCATAAACAATATTCTCGTCTCCGAAAATTTCATCCATGAAATAAAATAGAATTTTTAAAACTATCTATTTTAGTCTTCTGTTTTCGGGGGAAAATACATTAGTTTCTAACGAACAATGGTCGAAAAGTGCACTGTTGTTTTGGTACTTTTATCCAAAGTGATTATTACCAGCCACAAGAAAACGACGTTGCCGACCCCACGTTGCTATGTGATTCTGATTCCTTATAATGTTCCCTATCACCCCTTAAAGTTTTGTCCAAGAGTTTAGATTCACCCTGTATATATGGGGGTATCTTATCATTCTTCAAAACAAACTGTAATTTGTACTTTCCAATTCGTATTTTTAAAAAACTCTGTGTGGCTCGTGATGGCCTAGTCACTAAACTCCTTTCCTATAAGAACACGAAAAGTGAAGCAGCACTCGGCTTGGCTAGTGCTTGGGAGGGTGAACTGCTCTCGCAGCTGGGCTGCCGTGGGACCGTGTACGTATTATTATTATTATTTATCACTATTAACTAGCTGCTGCTTTCGCATTTATTAAATCTTAAGAATTCCCTAAGTCTGTACTATATGTAATCATCAAATTTCTGATTCGCGAGAATGGAAGTCTGCTTATTATTTCTTTTGGTCAACTCACAGCAGTTATTATTTTTATTTTTAATCATTATTGACTAAATGCTGGTTTGATGTTTTTAAAATTTTTTAGACTTTCCTAAATCTCTATTCAAGCATATTATCAGAATTTTAATTCGAGAGAAAGTAAATCCTAATAAAAACACATAAAACATTATTTAATACGGCGGATTAATTAGTTAAAATTTTTTATTTGGGAATACCTTATTCCCCCGTACACGATATATATTTCGGTTACACACATAACCATCTTCAGTCGTTTCTGGATCTCTCACTAATGGCGGCTTCTTTTTATATCTTCTTCGTTCTTCTTCTTGAAAGTTCGATGCATGACGTCATCCCATGATTGGTCGTTTGTATGAAGCGTTTTACTACCGCTATCCCCTTTAGCCGAGGGATAGCCAATAAACTTTCTAATATCGCCAGTAAAAAGAACTTCCGTATTCCAATTAAACCTAATAAAACAATCTTTCAGCGCATTAGATCGGAAAAAGACCCAATCAACCCCATCGAAACCGCAGGGATCTATAAAATTAATTTTATGTCAAACGATACTAATAAAGAAAATTGCTACATCGGCGTTACAAAAAGGAAAATTAAAGAACGAAAAAACGAACATTTTAAAGACATTAACCTCCAGAAACAAAGTACCGCTCTAGCCCGTCTTGCTTTGAAAGAGCCCATTACCATTGATTTTAAAAATATTAAAAAAATAGCCAACTTTAAAAATAGTATATATGCCTACATTCGTGAGAGCTTAGAAATATTGACGACAGAGGGCAGCATCAACGATACGCTTCATACAATCGACCAATCATGGGATGACGTCATGCATCGAACTTTCAAGAAGAAGAACGAAGAAGATATAAAAAGAAGCCGCCATTAGTGAGAGATCCAGAAACGACTGAAGATGGTTATGTGTGTAACCGAAATATATATCGTGTACGGGGGAATAAGGTATTCCCAAATAAAAAATTTTAACGAAAGTAAATCCGTTTGTTATTTATCCGTTTGTCTGTTTTTGTTAACTCACTTCTGTAATCATTTACAATTTTTACACTCTTTCTTTAAGAGCAATTATCAGCAAAACCAGTAAGCAGTAATTTTTTCCAAGAATTAAAAAAAAAAAAACTTGCCTAAGGTCATAAACTTGAAGCGGGAAAATTTCTTTTGAGATCCTTTAAATAGGTTCTCCTATATCGCCACGATGGGAGTGTCATAAGGCCCGTTTACATGTGAAAATGGAAAATCCCGGGAAAAACTCGCAATGCATCATGGGAAAGCGGGGTTGACTCCGGATTAACCCTCCTTTCGACCAGGAATCTTTCTACCCCGCATTTTTCCCTCTAGGTAGGGGAAGCGGGGTAGAAAGCAGTGTAAGTCCCGGGATTTACTCCGCATTTTTGCACATGTAAACGGGCCCATAATCCTGTGCGAGTTTTTATGCTATTATTCTGAGCTACCCCCTTTTTTTTTATATACCTCCCAAACATTTTTTTTTTTTTTTTGGAAAAATGATGAAACCTGGTGCAGCTGACTTTAACCCATCTGGGCCCTGATATTTTTGCGACTTTCTTCGATTTTTGCTAATACCAGCAATAATAGATAAATTTCTGATGTCAACTTCAGGAACAAGGGATGATTTCTTTTAAAATCATTCTGTATAAAAATTAAAATGTCAGCATCCTAATTGGTCATGTTAAAATATTTTGTGGCGTTGAGTCTCAATACTCGTGAATAAAGGCTAGGAAAAATAAATTAGGTTTCCGACTGATCGCGAAAATGCCTTCCCCCCCAAAAAAAAGAGACACAAGGCATATATGGGTTAAGGTCATAACCTTCAGGGGGGGGGGGTCATAACCTTGCGGTGGAATTCTTCAAATACAGGTTTTTGAATATTGCCAAGCCGGGTATGTCACACCCAGCACGAGTACTTCAGCTATCATTCTGAGAGAGGCTCTGAGTATTATTATTATTATTTTGTAACGGGCGTGTAATTTGCCGATTAGGCATTGTCCGAACGGCCCGAAGGTGTTGGCCACTTTATTATGGGAGCACCTAGTAGGTGGACCAACGTCGCCCCCTATGAAGGGACGGACATGACAATCACGCCCAGTCGGAGATCGAATCCCGGCCGCCGGGAGTTGAACCCGAAACCGGAGTACGGTGCTTTATACACCATACAACTCGGTCGGCGGTTCTGAGTATATAAACATGTTTACATTTCCTGTAGTATTTATAAATATATATGTGATGAAGATCACATATCTAATTTAATAATCATTTACTTTGACTTTCTTTAATGTAATCTATCCAAAATTCAAGAATTCTAAATCACGTCTGTTCTCATATTTCTGCCATTTCGGCTTTTAAATCTGTATATTTACTTTTCCCTGTATGCACTATTCTTTTTGTTCTTAATTGTTTCGTCTCTTCAGACCGGTGTGCTAAAAATAGATTATATTGCGTCCGTTTGCAAAATCAACGGCCTTTTTGAGTTTCCTCTTGGCATCCTGCTGGCGTAAGTTATTTAGTTGTTCCCCTGCGACGACTTTAAAATTATTTGCTAGCGATTACGTCATTGTAAATTTATTGGATTAACTGTTAGGGTTGCTCTGGAATTGGCGCTATTAATCTCAGCCAAGTTATTGTTCTCGCCAATGTGTAATTCTTTGCTGGCGTAGTTTTTAAGTCATTCCACCTTAATTTCACTGTCCATATAGGACGTCATTTTATTTTCGCTGAGCCACCACCGCCCGTTATAATAATGTTTCAATGGTATATGTTTAATAAAATAGTTTCAAGTAGTTAACGTCTTTTTTTATTGCAACTGTAAGTGTATTCGAACCTGGATTATCATGTATCACAACGCAGTCTTTAAATTTAAATCAGCCCAACCAAATAACTTCTTTACATAAATGTTACAATAATATTTATTTTTTAATTTCTTACCTCTCGTGTACCGATTTTACAGTTAGAAAACATAAAAAATACCCTTGGGTATGAGATACCCTGCGTGAGTATTTCCGTTCATTTTATTATTATTATTATTATTATTATATTATTATTATTATTATATTATTATTATTATTATTTATTTATTTATTCATTTGCGCAAGTAATGCCTGGTTAACCAGAGGTGTCACTGTGAGGGAACGTACTGAGAGAAGTGAAAACCGTACTCTGCCTTCTCAATGGCAAACGTAAATACGTGTTAGGACCCCTTCGAAAGTCCCCCACGAAGGGGCAGTCCCACCCCCGGTCTAGATCTCTAGAGTAGATAATTGGCCGTAACCCACATTTCTTATTTCATGAGCAATGGCAAATGGTGGGAGAAGAACAAGAAACTCTCGAGTTCTAATAACGCCACTTGGGAAGATAGATTTTTTAAAATCATAATCGATTTTCTAAATGTCGTTTTTCGCATTTATATGTGTAAACATGTTTTCTGTTATATCAAATTTATGTTAAAAATTAAATAATTTGTGTAATTTATAAGCTACTGGGTTGGGGTTTTTGGAGGATTCAAGTAAAAAGTGGTACAGTCGGGAACATTGATATTCTGTTGTTCTTTTACTGGAATCTACTTATATAATACGCTAACGTATGCGGTACCAAAATCAACGATATTTTCACGCTGTGAACGGTAAGAGCTAGATGTAAACATTAGAGCAATAACAATAACGCATGTGCAAAAATCCAAATGAACAGTTCAGTGACGTCCAATGGAGCAAACATATGTCACACAGGAGCTAGATTTCAAAATAACAATAATGGATGCACAAAAGTGCAAGATCTTTCGAACTCTTTCAGAGCTTTAAAATATCGAATTCACAATACTTGGTGCAATCATCGCCCATCTAAAAATGTAACCCTGCATTGGGCTACAGCGCATTTTAGCCATCTGCTGTTTCAACATCGGATTTTATGATGGCATCCAAAATGTGTAGCAACCCTAACCTAACTAAATGGAATGACAAACACGGTTAAAACAAAGAAACAGGATTTTCATTGAAATGAGTCTAGAAATTTAGACACTGCACTAAGTATACAGAACAGTATGGTATGGGGCGGCGAAGATGGCCGCCTTAGCGACTATTTAAATAAAACTTCCAATAAAGGAATGTAATGCACATCCATAAATGATTACTTTTTCAGGAAAAAAGTATGCGACCAGGAAAACCATTGAAACATTTAAGAGATTCCTATCTCACGGAATAAAGTTACATTTATGAATTCATAGACTAAAAAGCTCTACAAAACTTATCTTTAATAATACGTACAAAACCTTTCTTCACTCCTGATCTTTCTACCCTCTTATTCGTTTGTGTTTTCTAGAGCCTGCTAAGTGGTCTTGCTGCTTTCTTCTGTGTATCGTATAGGATAACCAAAACAACTCAGGTGAAAAGTCAGGTGAAAGGTCAGGTAAGAGGACTCCAATTCGACTTCGAATGGGAGATCCCCTACTTCTTGTCATTGCCAGCGGAGGTAGGGACATATTATGAGAGTCCCTTGTACTTCTTCGGAAGAACATCCTGGTCCTTCGTGGTGTTTCCAAATGGAAATATCGTCAAAGATCTGTCATCGGAGGGATACATAGATGTGTATGTTAAGAGGAGGGATTCAGGTGCTCCTGTGACTGCAACGCCTAGTTTCTTTCTGAAGACGAAATACGGCTGGAAAGAAGTGGATAGTGGAACATCTTTTTATGTTGAAAGAAACAATCTTACGGGCCAATGGAAATATCTGAAAAGATCCCATCTGATAGAGCAAAAATGGAGTGTCATGCCTTCGGGAACTCTGACGATCGGCTGCTCCTTGGTGTTCGATGGAGAACGAAAGATCAGAGGTGAGTATGCCATCTGATTAGTAGATGTCTATAAACTCCTTCTAGTAGTTGCTTCTATTACACACTGGAGGAATCCGACCTCATAAGGCTGACAGTTACGTACCCTCCCGAAGAGACTTCACCATTTAGATGAGGTGTGGGCAACCTTTGAAAAGTTGAGGGCCAAACTTTAGGATTTTAACGAAGCCGCAGGACGTATAATTGGGATTTATATGGGATTTTGAATGGTTTATATGAGTTTTAGAGATGGACGTGAGGGGGGGGGGGGCATTTTCCTGATCCACGGCTTCTACGGGCCCAAGGCCTCGGTCTATGCGAATTTTTGTTTTGAGGGAGTTTGAAACATTTGGAAAGTCATGATCATCCAAGAACGTTGCCTGATCTTAAAGACAGCATGTCACAGAATGCTCGTAACATTTCCCCGAACACACTGCGGTCAGCTGTGCAACATGCTCTGTTACTATTCCAGATGGTAGCTGACAATATTGGCGGTCATGTTGAACATGCTTTGTTGTAAAAATATTTGTAAACTTTCAGAAATGTATGCTAAATGTGTATTTCCTTAAAAACGCCCCCTGGTGGCGAACATTTGAACTAATTTTTTTTTATTCGATCAAAGAAATTCCTATCTAAATAATAAAAGTCCTGTCGATAACGGTTCCGGTATCAACTCATCGCTCCCGGTGCATTTACCATCTGCGGGCATGTTGAAATTTTAATAAAAACAACATTTTATCGCTAACGAAAAGCAAAAACTTTTTGTATAGTTCAAAAGATATCTAAAAAATTAACCATTTTGAAACTTGCCGCTACTTTCAACTCTAAATATCTAGCGAGATATCGCGCCTTGAAAAAGTAAACACAGAAGCGATGGATGAGAGACAAAGCGATGGATGAGAGACAAAGTTTGGTGGCGACATCTATGAATTATATTTTTAACTAAACCATCAAAAATGTCCGTTTCAAGAGGATTAAATAATTTTACAATTGCGCAAAATGATTTCGGGTCCATATTTTAACTAACCAAATTTATTAATTTACTATAGTAAAACAAACTATATAAAACCATTCATTATAATTTATATTTTACTAATATTTTACTAATTTTATTTAGTTAAGTACAAATGCATGTTCGGGCGAAACTTTTATTGTTACAAAGAAAAATATTTTTAAAAAAACAATACATTGCAGCATGAATATAGTTATAAATATCTCGACAGGTTATTTTTCTCTTAAACGGTAATCTCCCCAGCCGCCACCTCATAGATTTTGCTACTAACAATTGTATTTATTAACGAAAAAGTTAGATATATAATTATTTTAGTATGTTGCAAATTTCGGTCTCAAAGAGGCCCGTGTGCCGTAGGTTGCACAAGCCAGTCGCGAAGCGACGAGTGTCCTCTAGGTTGCACATTTTGGCCGTGAAGTGGCCATCAACGGTCACAACTGGTCGCGGAAGGCGGCTAGTAACTTCATAAT
>JAWZYV010003169.1:0-13255 GCA_038373885.1 Cheiracanthium punctorium
GCCCACTGGGCACTCTCATCCGAGCAGTCCGCGCCTCTTCGATCAAGAAGCTGGGACATCTCACCCATTTAAAGTTTGAGAATAGGTTGAGGTCGTTTCGGCCCCAAGGCCTCTAATCATTCGCTTTACCGGATGAGACTGAATATCGGGCGCCAGCTATCCTGGGGAAACTTCGTCGAGGGAACCAGCTACTAGCTGGTTCGATTCGTCTTTCCGCCCCTAGAACCGGATCTGACGATCGATTATTTGCACGTCAGAACCGGCTGCGCGCTCCGCCTCCACCAGACGTTTTCCTCGTGGCTCGTCACTGTCCTGCCCTCACCGCGGCAACCCCACCATCTTAGCGACCAAACGTGAACGCTCATGCTCCTCGCCACCGGCGAGCCGGCTAGGACGGGCCGTTGGTGCGCCCCGACGAGCGGGTGTGACTCCCAACTCGGCCGCCTGACAGACGGCTTTGCATTATCCATTGCGCCCGTGGGCCTACTTCAAGACCACTGACTCGCGCAACTTCATGTTTCGACTCCTTGGTCCGTGTTTCAAGACGTGTGTTCGGGTGGGTTGACTCGATCCTACTCCGCCGCAGAGCCTCCGAACTATCTTCTGCGGGCCGCCTGGTCCACCATGACGGCGACGCCTCCCATTCGCCCGCCCACTCCAAGTAGTTATGTGCGATTTACGGTGACCAGTGGAGAGTGCCACCTGCGACACCCTACCCGCTGTGCTAGAAGCAGTGTAGACGGAGAAGATCCTTGCTAAGGTCCTCGTGAACACCTACTGTGTCCGAATGCGGATCGGGCACACTGGACGGGACGGCTAGAACAACCGGCGGGACGCACATCAAGGCACTGCCACCGGCCACCTGCCATTTCCCGCGCCCTTCCAGGCCGTCACGATCTCTTACACTGCCCAACCGGTCTGCTGGCAGTCCCTTCGGATTCGAGGATGACAAATGCTGTCTTTGGGAATCCCGGTCTGTGTGTACGCTGCAGTGTCGACGGTCTCTCCCTCGGTTGAGGAAAGCTCCTGCCTCGACACTTTCCGTACCATTTGCGCGCCATCCATGCCGCCAGACTGCCGTAATCCTCTCGCCACAGGATTTTCGAGCGCGCCCACCGTTTTACCTTATTCTCTGAACAGTCTTCAACGTACTCTTGATACTCTTCTCTTTCAAAGTTCTTTGCAATCTCTTCCCTCCACTGGTACTTGTTTGCTATCCGGTCTCACGGCTTTTAGGTGCGGTATATAAGCCTATAGGTGGAGTTTTACCACCCGTAATAGGGCTGACTTACTCCCAAGGCTAATGCCCCGATCTTCTCAAGGAGATCGCATACCGAGCACGGACAGTTGGCGGCTATGGGTCCTCGCTAACCCGCTTATGGACAGTGGCCTCTGGTCTAGTGGGCGACTTGCTGCCCCGTTCTCCTGAATCTCGGCAACGCGGCTCACGTCCTAAAACGCCACATTTCCCTACGACCGTGAGGGGCCGGTGGCTTCATGGCGCTGGGCTTTTCCCCCGTTTCCGCGTCGCTTCCGTTTACTCCAGGGAATTACCCAGTTGGTTTCTTTTTCCTCACGCTTATTTAATATGCTTTAATTGCAGGCGGTTGTCGACTCGCTTTAACTGAGCTGAGGTCGCGAACATAGTGTTTAGGCTTTCGCCCAGTTCACGTCCTTGCACGCTCCGACGGTCTGTGCGGACCGCAGGCCCGGGATCCGGGAGGCTCCTCCGCCTCTCCTCCGTCTCCGGGCGTCCTAAGCGGGACGCCTTCTGGGGCGTGGGATCGCGCTCGGTTTTGGGTCGGCGGAGAGAGGCCGCTGTTGTAGGTGCTTCCCGGTGCGACCAGCGTAGTGGGGTGAATGACCCCTTCGGCAAGCGTAGGTCCGACCCTCAGACAGACGTGGCCCCGTGGTAGGACCCATGAGGCCGCAATGTGCTGTTCGAAAAATCATGTGCTCAATGTGTCCTGCAATTCACTACCAAGTCTCGCAGCTGGCTGCGTTTCGATTGTATTCGAACCGTGAGCCGATGTGATCCACTGCTCAGAGTTGTTTGTTTCAAGTTCTGGCGGACTCTGGGATTTCTCCCTTCGTCCTTATGCAATTTCGAGAGTTTGTCAGGATTGTACTCCGTTCCGTGAGAATGTTGAGGTTGAATGTCGGATTCGCTTTCCAACCGCGGGGACTCCCCCCACGGGGGGGAGTCGAAAGGTCATGAACCCGCGAGTTCGAGGTCACGAAACCGGTCGCTCGCTCCGGCGGGGAATCACCGCCTCGAGGCGGACGGGAGCCCTCAAAAACTCGCCGCCGGAGGAAAGTGGGGAACCAAGGAGGCGGGACTGTCCCCGCGCGTTATCGAGGGACAGCCTCTTCAAGCCTAGCGCTGCCCTAGGGCGCACCCCCCTTCAAAGCCGCTCGTCTGGCGGCAAAGGGCAGCCGAGGCACCTCAATGTTACGTTTCCCACGTGCGTTCGAAACGGAGCCGTGGTGGCTCCGAGTTTGGATTTTTTTTACTTCGCTCCTTCGTGCTGGATGCACGACACGGTAATGATCCTTCCCGCAGGATTCACTCTACGGAAACCTTTGTTACGACTTTTACTTCCTCTAAATGATCAAGTTTGGTCATCTTTCCGGCACAGACCCGGGCGCGACCCGAAGGCCGCTCCGAGCGCCAGTCCGAAGACCTCACTAAATCATTATCAATCGGTTAGTTAGCGACGGGCGGTGTGTACAAAGGGCAGGGACGTAATCAACACGAGCTGATGACTCGTGCTTACTGGAATTCCTCGTTCAAGTGAAACACAATTACAATTTCCTATCCCCAGCACGAAGGAGGTTCAACGGGTTACCCAGTCCTGTCGGACAGGGAAAGCACACGCTGATTCCTTCAATGTAGCGCGCGTGTGCGGCCCCGGACATCTAAAGGGCATCACAGACCTGTTATTGCTCTGTCTCGTTGCGGCCTAAACGCCGCTTGTCCCTCTAAGAAGAAGATACGCCCGGCAGAGTGAGACCGGGACGTCTATTTAGTAGGCTAGAGTCTCGTTCGTTATCGGAATTAACCAGACAAATCGCTCACCACCAACTAAGAACGGGCCATGCAACCACCACCCACAGAATCAAGAAAGAGCTCTTAATCTGTCAATCCTTCCTGTGTCCGGGCCGGGTAAGTTTCCCCGTGTTGAGTCAAATTAAGCCGCAGGCTCCATTCCTGGTGGTGCCCTTCCGTCAATTCCTTTAAGTTTCAGCTTTGCAACCATACTTCCCCCGGAACCCAAAAGCTTTGGTTTCCCGGAAGCTGCCCGGCGTGTCATTTGAGGAACACACAGCCGGATCGCTGGCTGGCATCGTTTATGGTTAGAAACTAGGGCGGTATCTGATCGCCTTCGAACCTCTAACTTTCGTTCTTGATTAATGGAAACATTCTTGGCAAATGCTTTTCGCAGTAGTTCGTACTTTGCGACGGGTCCAAGAATTTCACCTCTAGCGTCGCAATACGAATGCCACCCCGTCTGTCCCTCTTAAATCATCTACCTTCGTGTTCCGAAAACCCAACAAAATAGAACCGAGGTCCTATTCCATTATTCCATGCACCATTATTCAGGCGTCGCGCCTGCTTTGAGCACTCTAATCTAATTTTTTTCAAAGTAAACTTGCCGGTCACCCAAGACAACCGGTTGAAGATCATCAAGAGAAACACGGTCTTGGTCTGTTCAGAACAAAGCAGTAACCCACACGTGTAAGTGGACCGCCCGTCTGGAACTGGAGATCCAAACTACGAGCTTTTTAACCGCAACAACTTTAATATACGCTATTGGAGCTAGAATTACCGCGGCTGCTGGCACTAGACTTGCCCCTCCAATGGATCCTCGTTAAAGGATTTTAGCGATGTGTACTCATTCCAATTACGTTACGGGGTTCTCAAAAAGAGTCACCGTATTGTTATTTTTCGTCACTACCTCCCCCGTTCTGGGAGTGTAGGTAATTTTGCGCGCCTGATCTGCCTTCCATTGGATGTGTGTAGCCGTTTCTCAGGCTCCCTCTCCGGAATCGAACTCCTGATTCCCTCGTTACCCTGTATACGACCATGGTAGTGCGTTCGACGTAACCTACCATCGAAAGTTGATAAGGCAGACACTTGTAAAGATACGTCGCGCGGGACGGGCCCGTGCGATCTAGCCCAAAGTTATACAGAGTGTCACCCACAGTTTACGGACCGAAGTCCGATTGGTTTTGGTGCTAATAAAAGCGCCTCGTCCCCGAAGGTCGGAGACTCTGCTGCATGTATTAGCTCTCTAGAATTGCCACAGTTATCCATAGTAGTAAAGGTACGATCCAAGGAACCATAACTGATTTAATGAGCCTATTACGCGGTTTTCGCCTTAATACGGCATGTACTTAGACAGTGCATGGCTTAATCTTTGAGACAAGCATAATGACTACTGGCAGGATCAACCAGGTATTCTTCTCCGGTCAAAAGAGAGAAGGGTTCGAATCGCAGCCGACTCGAATCCCGAACTCGTGGCCCGCGCCTCTCCGAAGGGAGAGAGTCGCAGGCCCGGTCACACCGCTGCGACGGCATGGGATCGCACGTTTTATCACCACGTGCGAGAGATTTTTCATCGTCATCGCGTTCGGTAGCAGTTCGAAACTCCACGACCGTCCCCGCCGGCATCAGCGCCGGGAGAGTTTGCGTACGTGGGCGTCGAGCGGTTTTGTGCGTCGGACGCAGGGGCAGAGAAAACCCTTCATCTCAACACGCTCCTCCTTCAGAGACTGCGGCACTCAGTCCGAGACTCTGGAAGATTCGCCGTGGAAGACCTGTGAGATTGCGGGGGCAGGCAGGAGTGGAGAGCGCCAGTCGGGGCGCCCGGACACTCAAAGTCTTTTCAAATTCGAGACAGAAAGTCTCGATCGTACTTGTCGACGACTTGCAATTCCCATATCGGTGACCGTTAGTTGAAACTGCAAGCCGTATGAGAAAACAATCGGAAAAGAGGCCGAAACCCCAATCCTCTTGTCTTCTCACAGACACCAACCTGCTCCACATGTAAACGCGAAAGTGCTGCATCAACAAAAAATGGCCGCCGAAACGACGTCGACTTCCGCCGATACTTCCGGTGCCAAATATGTCCACGATGCGCAAAATCGTAATCCTCGAAAATCATATGCTGTTTGACCGGAGTTTTCCGCATTAATTTCGAGGTATCGTGGTCCTCGCACGTTTGTCCCTTCACAAATATTTCTTTCTTCGTACTACTATATTTGAAACTTTTGTAAAATAAACTCGCTTAAAAAAAATTTTTTTTTTTTTTTTCAACGTATGAAGTGTTAGTATAATGACACGTTTTTGGGGGTGGGGGTGGTGGGGGGGTGGTGGGGGGGCGGGGGGGAGGGGTGTGGGTTGGGGGGGGGCAGAGGGGGGTAGGAGGGGGTGGGGGTGGGAGGTGGGGTGGGGTTGTGGGGGTGATGGGGGGGGAGTTGGGGAAGGGGGGGGAGGGGGGAGTTGGGTGGGGGGGGGGGGGGGGTGTGGGGCGGGGTGGGGGGTGGGAGTGGGGTGTGGGAAGGGTGGGGGGGGGGGGGGGGGGGGGGTGGGTAGGGGGGTGAGTGGTGGATGGAGGGCCAAATAGCGCGGTATGGGAGATTGGGGGTGGGGTTGGGGGGTTTGTGTCGGGGTGGGTGGGCGGTGTGAGGGGATGGCTCCGGATGTGTGGGGGTGTTAGGGTTGGGTGTGGATGGTGTTCTTGTAGTGTGATGTTGGGTTTATGTGTGTGTTGTGTTTTAGGTTATTATTTATTTTTTTCTTTTGCGCTTTGTTATAGCTTTTCTTTTTGTCCATTGGGTTGGTTTTGTTGTTTTTTGTGTGATGATTATAATTTCTTGGTGTTTCTGTCACCGTTTTTCAATTGACTATCTCTGTAGTTGTTAGTTCTTTTTTTTCTGCTTCATGTGTTTGTTGTTGTTAGTTGTTATTTTAATTGTGTGTGTGATTGTTGGATGTAATGTTGTCATATTTTTTATGTCTTGTGTCAGTCTGTTGTCCAATATTTTTGGTGGTGCGTCTTTGTGTTGTTGTTTGTGTTAAGTGTTTGTGCGTGTGTTTCCAATGTATGATTTGTGGGTTGTTTTTCATGTTTGTTCGTTTTGGGTAGTCACTTAGGGTTTATTTGGTAGATGTTGGTGATGTTGATTATAGGTGTACAGCAGATGATTTTTGTTTTCAGTGTTGAGATTAGTGTTGTGTGATCGTGTGGGTTGGTGTTGTTTGTGTGTGTGTGTACGTTGCTAGTGAGAATGTGTGTGCGGGTTGTGTTGTTGTTATGTGTAACTTTTAATTCTTATTTTTTTAGTTACACGTTTTGTTGGTGTCATCTTTAACTTTATTGTTAATTTTTTTTTCTTTAGTTTTGATAACTTTTCTATTGTCTTGTTTGAAATGTCTTGTTAATTTTCTTTCTTTTGTTGTATTTTTTTTTTTTTTTATCTTCTCTTTTATTTCCTTCTTTTTTTTTATTTTTCTTTTTTTTTTTTTTTTTTTATTTAATTTATTCTTTTTTTTTTTTTTTTTTTTGTTGTTTTTTTTTTTTATTATATTCTTTTTTTGATTTTTTTTTTGTTTTATGTTGTTTTTTATCCCTCTTGTGATTTCTTTTTTTCTCTTTCGTTTTCTTCTTGTGTTTATTTTTATATGTCTTTTTCCTTTTTTATTTGTTCACTTATTTTCGTGCTTATTTATTGTCTTGACGCTTTTTTCTTTTTACTTTTTTTCTAATTCGGAATTTTTTTTTTTTTAATGGTTCTTCTATTGTTTAGTTTCTTTATTTATTATTCTTTCTTTTTTTTTTAATCTTTTTACTTTTCCTTGATACTGTGTTAGGTGTTTGGTAGTTTTTGGTAATGTTTTTGTTTTTTTTTATGTGTCTTTCTTTTGCTGTTTTTATCTGCTTTGTGTGGTTATTTTTTGTTTTGTGTGATTCCTTTGTTATCAGTTGTTTTGCTTGATGTGCTTTTTATTTAGTTTTGTTTTTTAATTTATTGTGTTTTGTATTCTATATTTTCTTATATATTTATTTGTTACATAGTCTTGACTTTTTTATTGTTAATATTTTAAAGTGTTTCTTTGATTTAATCCAGTGTCTGGCTAATTGGTTTTTCCTGTTCTTGTTTTTTATTGTCTTATTTTTACTTTGCGTGCACTTTTTGTTTAATAATAAATTGTTGATTTATTTTTATAGTTCCTTTGTGTGCATTTGTTGACGTTTTTGTTCAAGATTTTTGTTATTAATGTATGACTGGAGGCCGATGTTGTTGGTGTTTTTTTTTACTTTTATGTGCATACTATTTTTTTCTCGTTCCTCGGTATTTTTAATCTGTTGTACAATGCTTTGGTGATAACTGTGAGTTAGTTTGTGCTTTTGTTGTTTTTTTCTAGTTCGCTGTTGTTTTAAAAAATCATTAATCCTTTCTGTTTATATAAATATCAATAAACTGTCCTGCACATTTGTGTGTAAGTGGCTGTTCGCTACCCGTAGTTGAAGTGTGTGTTTTCATCTGTCTGTTAACTTTGTTGATGGTGCAACCAAATTTCAGTGAATGCTTCGACGAGAGTAAGGGTATTCCGAGTTAGGTGTCAGGGTTATCTGTGGTCTGCTTCTTTTATACCTTCGTTTCTATCTATTTGATTTCTGCAGAATCTTGTGTTATTGTCAGCGTATTGCATTGTAGTGTGTTATGACTATGGTGATCATGTGACATCCTCCGTCTTACTATTTCATCTATGCCTATGCATGAGTTGTCCACATTTCTTTCATTATCTTTATGATTCTCCTAACTATTTAAAGGCTATGCAAATTGGGTGGGGGGGGGGTGTTTAAGGCTCTCGCCGTCCCATCCAACCAAACTTACAATGGCATCGACCGAAAAGTTTCAGAGCGATTACCGCAAAGGTTTTTTTTTTTTTCGTTAACTTAGAAACTTTTTATCAGCGTCATAGGTATTAAAACCTGCCGTTCTGAACACTGAACGCAATCCCCCATCGAGAGCAACGCTAACACACAGAAATTTTAAAACGCAAAATTTCTTCCCACTATCTGGGTGTATCAGAGGTTCATGAAGCTTCTTCCCCACATAGACTTACATAAAAATACGGAGCATCGTTCGATAAAGTTTCGTCGCGGTTATCCCGCAATATTTTTTTTTTTTTCGGAACTTTGAAACTTTTTCCAGCGTCATAGGATTTTAAAACTTGCCCTCAGAACACGAACAGAAGCCATCAGAACACGCGAACACACAGAAATTCTCTTGGAAATTCTTTTGCGCGTTCTGAGTGTTTCAAAGGCTCTGAGAGAGCCCTTCCCTACACTCTATAAAAGGGGCAGAGTAAGGTGTTAAGAGATCCGCCGCTATGAATACTCTCACCTCTAAAACACGAAAATATAAAAAAAAAAATAAAAACGAAAAAAACCAAAAACGGATGGAGGATGAAAAGAGAGAGATATTCATAGCGGTCCGGATCTCTAAACCTTAAAAAAAAAAAAAAAAAACTCTGCCCCTTTTATAGTGTAGGGAAGGGCTTTAAGAGCCTTTGAACACCAGCAACGCGCAAAAGAATTTCCAAGAGAATTTCTTGTGTTCGCGTGTTCCCGATGGCTTCTGTTCGTGTTCAGAGGCAAGTTTTAAAATCCTATGACGCTGGAAAAAGTTTCAAAGTCCGAAAAACAAATATTGCCGGATAACCGCGAAACTTTCGAACGATGCCGTTTAAGTGTGGGGAAAGAGCTTCATGAACCTCTGAACACCAGAACGTGCGAAAAAATTTTGCGTAAATTTCTGTGTTGTTAGCGTGCTCCGATGGATTGCGTTCGTGTTCAGAAGGCAGGTTTTAATCCTATGACGCTGTAAAAAGTTTCAAAGTTACGAAAAAAAAAAAACTTTGCCGGATAATCGCGAAACTTTTCGGACGATGCCTTTTAAGTGTAGGGAAGGGCGTCGAGAGCCTCTAAACACCAAAACGTGTGAAAAAAAATTTAAGCGAGTTTATTTTATCAAAGTTCAAATATAGTAGTACGAAGAAAAAATTTTGGAAGGACAAAAGTGCGAGACACGATACCTCGAAATTAATGCGGAAAACTCCGGTCAAACAGCATATGATTTTCGAGGATTACGATTTTGCGCATCGTGGACATATTTGGCACCGGAAGTATCGGCGGAAGTCGACGTCGTTTCCGGCGGCCATTTTTTGTTGATGCAGCACTTTCGCGTTACATGTGGAGCAGGTGGTGTCTGTGAGAAGACAAGAGGATTGGGGTTTCGGCCTCTTTTCCGATTGTTTTCTCATACGGCTTGCAGTTTCAACTAACGGTCACCGTATGGGAATTGCAAGTCGTCGACAAGTCGATCGAGACTTTCTGTCTCGAATTGAAAAGACTTTGAGTGTCCGGCGCCCGACTGGCGCTCCACTCCTGCCTGCCCCGCAATCTCAGTCTTCCACGGCGAATCTTCCAGAGTCTCGGACTGAGTGCCGCAGTCTCTGAAGGAGGAGCGTGTTGAGATGAAGGGTTTTCTGCCCCTGCGTCCGACGCACAAACCGCTCGACGCCCACGTACGCAAACCTCCCGGCGCTGATGCCGGCGGGGACGTCGTGAGTTTCGAACTGCTACCGAACGCGATGACGAGAATCTCTCGCACGTGGTGATAAAACGTGGATCCCGCCGTCGCTGCGGGGTCCGCGCCTCTCCCTTCGGAGAGGCGCGCCACGAGTTCGGGATTCGAGTCGGCTGCGATTCGAACCTTCTCTTTGACGGAGAAGATACCTGGTTGATCCTGCCAGTAGTCATATGCTTGTCTCAAAGATTAAGCCATGCATGTCTAAGTACATGCCGTATTAAGGCGAAACCGCGAATGGCTCATTAAATCAGTTATGGTTCCTTGGATCGTACCTTACTACTTGGATAACTGTGGCAATTCTAGAGCTAATACATGCAGCAGAGCTCCGACCTTCGGGGACGAGCGCTTTTATTAGACCAAAACCAATCGGACTTCGGTCCGTAAACTGTGGTGACTCTGTATAACTTTGGGCTGATCGCACGGGCCCGTCCCGGCGACGTATCTTTCAAGTGTCTGCCTTATCAACTTTCGATGGTAGGTTACGCGCCTACCATGGTCGTAACGGGTAACGGGGAATCAGGGTTCGATTCCGGAGAGGGAGCCTGAGAAACGGCTACCACATCCAAGGAAGGCAGCAGGCGCGCAAATTACCCACTCCCAGAACGGGGAGGTAGTGACGAAAAATAACAATACGGGACTCTTTTGAGACCCCGTAATTGGAATGAGTACACTCTAAATCCTTTAACGAGGATCCATTGGAGGGCAAGTCTAGTGCCAGCAGCCGCGGTAATTCTAGCTCCAATAGCGTATATTAAAGTTGTTGCGGTTAAAAAGCTCGTAGTTGGATCTCAGTTCCAGACGGGCGGTCCACTTACCGGTGGTTACTGCTTGTTCTGAACAGCCAGCCGGTTTCTCTTGATGATCTTCACCGGTTGTCTTGGGTGACCGGCAAGTTTACTTTGAAAAAATTAGAGTGCTCAAAGCAGGCGCGACGCCTGAATAATGGTGCATGGAATAATGGAATAGGACCTCGGTTCTATTTTGTTGGTTTTCGGAACACGAGGTAATGATTAAGAGGGACAGACGGGGGCATTCGTATTGCGACGCTAGAGGTGAAATTCTTGGACCGTCGCAAGACGAACTACTGCGAAAGCATTTGCCAAGAATGTTTCCATTAATCAAGAACGAAAGTTAGAGGTTCGAAGGCGATCAGATACCGCCCTAGTTCTAACCATAAACGATGCCAGCCAGCGATCCGGCTGTGTTCCTCAAATGACACGCCGGGCAGCTTCCGGGAAACCAAAGCTTTTGGGTTCCGGGGAAGTATGGTTGCAAAGCTGAAACTTAAAGGAATTGACGGAAGGGCACCACCAGGAATGGAGCCTGCGGCTTAATTTGACTCAACACGGGGAAACTTACCCGGCCCGGACACAGGAAGGATTGACAGATTAAGAGCTCTTTCTTGATTCTGTGGGTGGTGGTGCATGGCCGTTCTTAGTTGGTGGAGCGATTTGTCTGGTTAATTCCGATAACGAACGAGACTCTAGCCTACTAAATAGACGTCCCGGTCCACTCTGCCGGGCGTTCTTCTTAGAGGGACAAGCGGCGTTTAGCCGCACGAGACAGAGCAATAACAGGTCTGTGATGCCCTTAGATGTCCGGGGCCGCACGCGCGCTACATTGAAGGAATCAGCGTGTGCTTTCCCTGTCCGACAGGACTGGGTAACCCGTTGAACCTCCTTCGTGCTGGGGATAGGAAATTGTAATTGTTTTCCTTGAACGAGGAATTCCCAGTAAGCACGAGTCATCAGCTCGTGTTGATTACGTCCCTGCCCTTTGTACACACCGCCCGTCGCTACTACCGATTGAATGATTTAGTGAGGTCTTCGGACTGGCGCTCGGAGCGGCCTTCGGGTCGCGCCGGCGTGCCGGAAAGATGACCAAACTTGATCATTTAGAGGAAGTAAAAGTCGTAACAAGGTTTCCGTAGGTGAACCTGCGGAAGGATCATTACCGTGTCGTGCACCAGCACGAGAGCGAGTAAAAAAATCCAAACTCGGAGCCCCACGGCTCCGTTTCGAACGCACGGGGAACGTAACATGAGGTGCCTCGGCTGCCCTTGCCGCCAGACGAGCGGTTGAAGGGGGTGCGCCCTAGGGCGCGCTAGGCTTGAAGAGGCTGTCCCGATAACGCCGGGGACAGTCCGCCTCCTTGGTTCCCCACTTTCCTCCGGCGGCGAGTTTTTGAGGGCTCCCGTCCGCCTCGAGGCGGATTCCCCGCCGGAGCGACCGGTTCGTGACCTCGAACTGCGGGTTCATGACCTTTCGACTCCCCCCCGTGGGGGAGTCCCCGCAGTTGGAAGCGAACCGACATTCAACCTCAAACTTCTCCGGAAACGGAGAATCCTGACAAACTCTCGAAATTGCTAAGGACGAAGGGAGAAATCCCAGAGTCCGCCAGAAACTTGAAACACAACTCTGAGCAGTGGATCACTCGGCTCACGGGTCGATGAAGAACGCAGCCAGCTGCGAGACTTGGTGTGAATTGCAGGACACATTGAGCACTGATTTTTCGAACGCACATTGCGGCCTCGGGTCCTACCCGGGGCCACGTCTGTCTGAGGGTCGGACCTACGCTTGCCGAAGGGGGTCATTCACCCCCTACGTGGTCGCACCGGGAAGCCCTAAAGCGGCTTCTCGCCGACCCAAACCGAGCGCGATCCCCACGCCCAGAAGCGTCCCGCTTAGGACGCCCGGGACGGAGGAGAGGCGGACGAGCCTCCCGGATCCCGGGCCTGCGGTCCGACAGACGCGGAGCGTGCAAGGACGTGACTGGCGAAAGCCTAAACACTTGTCGACCTCAGATCAGGCGAGACGACCCGCTGAATTTAAGCATATAAATAAGCGGAGGAAAAGAAACCAACTGGGATTCCCTGAGTAACGGCGAGCGAAAAGGGAAAAGCCCAGCGCCGAATCCCCGGCCTCCGGTCGTGGGAAATGTGGCGTTTAGGAGTGAGCGTGCCGAGTTCGGACGGGGCAGCAAGTCCCCCTGACCGGGGCCTGTCCATAGCGGGTGCGAGGCCCATAGCCGCCCTGTCCGGCTCGGCATGCGATCTCACTTGACGAGTCTCGGGTTGCTTTCGGGAGTGCAAGCCCTAATCGGGTGGTAAACAATCCACACCCTAAGGCTAAAAACAGCTTAAAAAACCGCCGTGAGACCCGATAGAGCAAAACAACGTACCCGTGAGGCGAAACCAGTTGCAAAGAAAAAAACTCCCCTTGAACGCAAGAGCAAAGTTCAAGAGTACGTGGAAACCTGCCTTCAGATGGTAAAATCGCGGGTGGGCCCTCAGAAATCCTGTGGCGAGAGACGCATTCAGATCTGGCGCATCGGGGCGCAGCTAAGGTCAGTTCGACAAGAAAGTGACGATCGGCAGGGACCCCTTTTCTTCCCGAGAGTTGAGGCCCGTCCGACTGCGCACGTCACCCACGGAAGTATCCATGACCCGCATTATGTCTTCGTCCGTCCAGAAAGGACGCCGACAGCCGGTTGGGCAGCTGTAAGCCGTGACGGCGCTCTAGAAGGGGCCGCGGAAATGCGCACAGGTTGGCCGGTTGGCGTGACTTTGTGGTGACCGTCGCGCGGTTGT
>JAWZYV010003170.1:0-13853 GCA_038373885.1 Cheiracanthium punctorium
GCTTGTCTATTTGCCATCTCGGCGATTTTCATAATTGGGGACCTAACTTTACATATAATTATTATTATTTGATTGGGTTGTAATTAAACACATTTTTTTTTTTACTTCTTAAACTTCTATAAAAGGTAATTAACACGGCCAAATAATTTTTTTGGCATCTTGTTGTAAATGCCCCAAATTGAGCCACAAATTAATACTTCCACAATAAGTGATCTCTTAGTTCTTGCCAGAAGAAACTGCCAAATGAATACAGGTATTTATAATCATATTCGGGGAAAAACGCAACATCTGAAATTTTTAAACTTCCTGTAATCCGAAGCGATCGAATGTTATGCATTCCACTCCCACGTATAAAGACAGGCTTTTTTCGGGTTACTCTATTGGGGCAGTGACGGATTAAGAACAGCGCGGGGCCCGTAGCAAATGTTACCAAGGGGCCCCTTGCCTCAGTGAAGCACCATATATATATATATATATATATATATATATATGTTCACCACACATTAAAGTAAATAGAGGTAAATTGAATGAGAAAATAAATAGTGCTAATTATAGTACAATTTATGTTTAGTACTAATTAATGTATTACTAATGCTAATTAGATGTAAACAAAAACTAACAGGTTTCCGCGTGGTTTATCATTTAGCGAGAGGTTTTATCCCAGACCCTTCCTCCACCTTGGGTGAGCTTAATTCTGTAGGTCTTTGCTATCGATTAATAAAATAAAATCAACACAGATCATTTACGAATTTTCCTTTCGATTCAAAATGAACTAAATATGACCTAGTGTTACACACTAGACAAATCCAATTTCTCCAAGTAAAATTTAGTGTGCCGGAAAAAAATTCCCGTCAAAATAAAGAGTGTAGTGGGGCGGGGGGGGGGGGGGCAAATAGATAGTGAGACTGACGTATGTTTAAAGTTATTTATTCGTACAACATCAGGTTTTTTTTATATGAATGTTAATGTTCTATGGATATATATTTGGAATTTCTAACACTTCCCACCTTTCCACAATATGCAAAATTAACTAGACAATGTTTACACCCATAAATTAATAATTGTTTCTGTAAAATTTTCAAAAACCAACGGAAAAAAACAATATGTACATTAAACTGTGCCCTTAAAACGACTATTTTTTCCCACTAATAAAGAATACTCGTCAGAGGCAACGTCGCTAAACTTACCTCCTCTCACCATTACTCTGGACCGCGCTCATTTACCTAATAAAATAGGTCTACATATATTTTACACTTCTCATTAATTTATTTAATGATGGGTTAATTCATAAGAAATCGAACTGGAGGATAGACTGAGATCTAGCACAAATAATTTAACCCCACCATTCAAATTATTACTGCATACCACGGAAGGCATTTCAAACTGGTACACGCTTAGTACAGGGGGGACTGGTTACTTTTCACATACCGCTTGGAACACTTCTAGAGGTCATTTCGTTAGTGTTTCTACAAGCCTTATTGTTTTAACTATTAATTTTCAACACTTATCTTCCTTAACATGATATAAAAAATAATTTTGCTCAAAAAAAATCTTAATAAGAGGAAATAGGAATAATCTATATAATAATTAATAAAAAATTCGGATAAAACATTCATTATCGTATTACGTTCAATGTTTTTGCACGACATAATAATCGTAAATGTGATAAGTAATTTGTGAGTTTCTTTGTGGGTCAAGAGTATTGAGAATTCTTTTTGTTTTCAGTTGCCTGAGGTTATGGCTTCTCGGATACCCCGACCCTGTGCGAAGATCCTCTCGGTTCTAATTATTTTATTTGAACGAACGTACTGGCATTCGCGCCATTTGACCTGTGGTTTCGACGTCGCCAAAAATCAATTCTTTCATATTTAACGTGGTTAATTTTCCGAGATTAAAAAGATAATTTATCGTAATAGTGGATTCCCCAACTATATAAAAAATGGACTTACATTCTATATTATGATTATTGTTTTCAAAAAATAATTCGCCTTTGTTTAAATATTGTAAAATGTAAAAATAAATAATTAAGTAAAAACAAAGCAAGTCCAACTACCAAAAGCCTTCGTAAGATAGTTTACACCCTAGTACAACCTTTAGAATTTCGCCAAAGCCACACTGTAAAATACCTTTTAGATGTGTGGGCTTTGGCGTATAAATGCCGTAAATGCGTGGATGCCTGTAAAACTGCCTTTACTCGTAAAATAAAAGAACTTTGGGGGTGCTGGCCCAACATCCGTTTAAAATACCATCCTCATATTTACTGCAAAACAAAATAACTTTATGTCCAATATTTAAATAAAAATTATTGTTTCGTGGGGGATTATTATTGATTTATGCGGCGCGTTTTTTCCTACAGATCTTAATCCTATGGATCTCAGCTCTCGGGGAAATAAGCAGAAGGTCAAACTCGCGTTCCAGAGAACATCTTCAGAAATAGCCACAAAATATTTCCGTTCTATTGAGTCATTTTGAAAAAGTTTGATTATACAACTTCATTAAAAAATTTCTTTCGAACCTTGTTACTGAAAAGTCCCTGAAATATATCGGGACAGATAGACTACAGCCTAATGAATAATCCGGCCCACTGACGGATTAATACAATTTTGTGGGTGGAGGCTTGGAGGGAAGATTCACCATACATATACCACTAATACTATAATATTAATATATAAATTTTATGGAAGTAAGTTGGGGATTGTTTACATTAATTTCATTATTCTCGGGAGGGGCTGGTCACCTCCTCCGACCCCCTCCCTTTAATCCGACCTTGAATCAGGACCCTGACGATCTGTTTTTTTTGTTTCGGCACTTAGTTTTCTTTCTATATTTTGTTTTATTTCTGGCATTCATTCTTCCAAATAAAGACAAAAATGTAACATTATTGGTAAGGAATCCATTTTCTAAAGGCCATATTCATAAAGGCCATCGGTGGGTGGTGCAAGGATCTGGATACCCCTCCTCCGTTTGTCCGAGTTCTCGCTTTTAGTCCAACGAAAAGATAATGATACAGCCTTTCTTTCTGTCTTTCTTTTATTTCCCCCCTTTTGGATGCTCCCTAAAATTCTTTTACTGAGAACCGTGTTTTTTGTTCCACAGTATTGTTGGATATACTCTTGTGTGTGTTCTTATTGGCTGACTTTAGAATACTCATTCAGTTTCGCCTAGGTAAATGAGTTGACTAAATAATGCAGGCATGGCAAACAGCCACATTAAATATATTAATGATTATGTCATTTTATCTCTCCACCCCCTTTTGAAAATGTGACATAAAAATAAGACCCGAAAATGCGTTACGAAACACGCGACATAAAAGTAAGGAATAAATGTCCGCTGAAAATGTTGTATGTGTTACGTAAACCACCGTTTTCTATAAAGCTCCGTAAGGTTGCATTTATTTGATAAAATGATTGTTTAAAATAATAATTTCATCCGTTTACTTTAAATACTATTAGTTCACCAACTGCTTTAATCTATTGTTACAATATTTCGTAAGCTGTAGAAATATACATCACAAGTATATTTTACATATATTTAAAATACTATTTAGTTCACAAGAGCTTTAATCTATTGTTACAATATTTACTAAGCTGTAAGAATGTGCATCACATGTATTTTTCTATAAATAGGTTACAATCCTAAAAATTTCAACATGGGGTTACCAGGTGAAATAACACGATATATTGGAGAGATAAAATGACATAGTCCATTAATAGCCGTTTTAATATGGCCAATCATGAAAACTAAAAATTAGGAGGGCTTCAGGGGGGTCTCCCATGCGACAAAGGCTCTCGAACAAGCCGAGTTATAACATATATTCTTTCAATGAGTTGTCTACAACTGATTTACAGTTCCACTACTTATAGAGCTTTAGGAAATTGTCTTATCCAAAAAATATAATAAGATAAAAAATAGAAAGAAAGAAAAAAGATTACAAAATTTATCTGTTGCCTTAAAAAATCAAGAAAGAATAAATCATGCCAAGGCTCATAGATTTATAAAAACACTGTCCAATAACAAAGTATTTTTGCGCCCAAATCTGCTATGTTTTTTAGTTAAAACTGGCGAGGATTTCGTAGATAAAAAAATGTTGTATTATCACTATAAATGCAATTTTATGAGACCCTGTAAAAGAACATTCAATGTTTTTAAGCGTTATAACTGAAAAAATATAAAAAAATTTTATACTCATTGTCTTGTGCTAGAAATGTATTAGTGTCTCTCAAATGCCACAGACTGCAATGTGAATACTTTTGAGTGCTCCTGTAGAACTATTAATAATACGGACGTTATTCTCAATGGAGAGCATCATTTTGAGAGCCTTAGTATTATATATGCCAACTTTGTTTTCTTTCAAAAATCGAATATCTCTAAAATATGTTTTCAGAATGACTGTTGATTCACGTCATTCCTTGTATCAACAGATACAGGGGGAGACCCGCCCTCCCCTCTTCTTAGTTCTGTTTGTTTTTAGACTGTGCTATACATTGGATTTTTTTCTCCTGTAAAAGAAATATAAATGCTCATACATGCACCATTTTCAATATGGTAGGTTGGTACTGTACATAGAAAAAACATAAATTTCGCACAAATCGATGTATATCCATCAGCAGTTAGAACACTGGATGGGTGGACATCAGAACAGACAAATAACTGAAATCATAAGGACGTTAACCACGTTTTGGGTTCTATATGCATTAACAAATTTTTCGTCAGGTCGGAGACCCCCTCATACTCCTAGGCACATAGCCCTTAACAAAACACAATACAATAAATCAGTTAATTAAAGTGCGTAGTAACGACTTTCAAAATTTTCCAAGAAATCGACATAGCTTAATATAATTACATTAGACATTTTTCGAAGGTACTACAATCCAGGCGATCCACCAAGACGAGCAACTTTTTCGCAAAGATAAATGCCGGACACATGAAATTAATGATGGTTCGGAAATACGATTGCCAAACAGTTTGCCAGGAATTTGAGGAAAAAAATAGATTGGCGTTAATGACCGCCGGGATAATACGTAAATACCTTTTTCGATTTATCGTAAAAATAATAAAAATATCGCCAAGCTCGGTTCATGTTCTCAAAGCATTTTTTTCGCACCCAATTGGCAATTTATCGCAAAAGTCGCCAACATTGCCGGCTTTTGGCTCAAATTTTGAAGGAGGCACACGATCGTCGTCGGGATTATTAGCTAATTCAATATTGCCAGGATAGTATTAAAATGCTTAAAATAGATTGCCTGTCTCTAAACTGCCATTGACCGCATTGTATTGAAATTATTTTGAGTGCTCCCGTATAGAAAAACTTTTAACTATACAGACACATTTTCGATGCAAAGCTTCATTTTGTAATCCTTAATAACATTCAATTTTGTTTCATTTCAAAGAGCAGAATATCTCTAAAACTAGAAGCCTGTTGTGAAGGCAAATTACAATGGGCGAGAGAAAAAACATTTTAAGGAAATTTGTCTTTCATTCAATATATTTAATTTTCATCCACCTAAAATAAATAAGTTCATATTCAATTTTTGTTACAGACCCAAATCGAATTTCATGCTCATACTGGAATCGCGCGGAATCTTTTCGCAGTCGAAAGCTTTCGTTTTGTATACATAAACATTCGAATATCCAATAGGGACGACTTATTTGTGGGGGAAAAAAATAATAAACTGTGTAATCGGGAGAAATTATTTTAAACGTATTGGTATCCCCCCAATTGTATGACGTCATTTTCACTTAAAATAGGTCATTTTGTCACGCAAATGATTCAATTTTTCTGACTCTCGGAAACGAAATGGTGCTGAAAATAGCAAAAAATCGCGCTTAAAAATGAAGGAACGGGTGGATTTTCAGATTTTTAAAATTGACAGATTGTTTTCTATATTTTTTTACAAACTTGTGAAAAAATTTCAAGCGGATCGTACAAACGATGTAGAAGTTGTTAGGTTTTTTGTCCTTGACTTTGTAATCTTTTTGCAGTCATAGAGGCGAAAAGTTTTATCTTGAAGTCAGGGTTCAGCGCAACTACAAGGGGTGATCAAATGAAAAGGGTACGAAAACGTCGCAACAACCCTAACCGTTATCATATTTGTCCATGCAGCTATGAGAGCACGTAGCGAGACATCTAGGAATGCGCATTCGTGCCTTTTGTGTGGATAGGAACATGCGGGGGCCCGCAGGGAGAGAGCAGAAGCTCTTGTGAAAAGCACCCTCACTACGTCCAATTGGACGCGGGCAGTGCGTGTGAGGACAGGATGGTGTTCACAATTGCAAAATTCGGCGATTTAGGGGCAGCGAGGGCGTTATCCGATTTCTGACAGCGGAAGGTGTTAAAACCGACCACTATTCATCGCAGGAGGATGATCGTTATATACTGGGAAGGCTGTGTGTCCCACAAAGTCAATGAGAAAATGGAATGTCCGTTTTCGCCAAGGAACTGGCCACGTTCAAGTGGGAGACGTTTGGACCATCCGCCCTACAGTCCGGACATGTCGCCCTGCGATTTCCATGTGTTGGTTCCACTGAAGAAACCACCTGAAAGGGAAGCGCTTCAACTCGGACGACGTACTCAAGGACGCTGTGACGGACTGGGTCTCGTCACGGCCACAGGAATTCTGGGAACAAGGAATCCTGCAGCTTGTTCGTCAGTGGGATCGTTGTGCTCAGGCCTGTGGTGTATATTTTGAATAAAGTCTACATTTGTACCAAAGTGTCGTTTCGTACCTTTTCATTTGATCACCCCTTGTAGTTAAGTAGGGTGATACGCTTTAAAGAATAACTTCCCATAGAGCGCAATGTATTGGGACTATTTTTGAGTGCTCCTGTAGAAAAAAAATCTATAAATGCTACATAGATCCTTTACAATAGGGTACATGGTACTACAGATAAGAAATAACATATAATAAATTTTCGTAGAAATCAATGCCTACTTGACGCGAGTCAAGGACGGACAGACAGACAAACCGAAATCTTAACTTTTCTCACCTTGTTGGAAAGTGTCAAAAAAGCTAGATCTTGAGGGGGAAAGACGAAAACTTTCAAGGTAAAGGCGCGGGGCCCCCAAAAGCGCGGGGCCCGTAGCATTTGCTAAATCTGCTATATTGTTAATCCGGCACTGCTCATTGGTCGGAGAGAGCACGCTCGTGCTAAAACGGTATCAAATAATCTGGTTGAAGCTGCGTATGTGTAAAGATAGGTTTTATTCTGGTATTTTCAGAAAAAGCACATCGATACTGAATTTTAACAGGCTTGTGCAACAGCTCTTCTTCTATCCTTTTATTTTTATTTGCTTCATATGTTGATTCCTACTTTAAGCCCCCTACTCTCGTCAACCTAAAAAATCACCGCACGCTTGCGAGCTGAACAGGCACAAGTTTCAACTCCAAAAGGAATTACATGAAAATGAACGAGAACAAATTAGCGATAAATGCATTAGTTAAGGAATATGAAGACACTTAATTATTAAGCACACATTTATTGGCAACCGAAAAATAAATAAATAAAAGTTGTGCTGGGTTGAATTCCTACTTTCGGACCCCATTCCGCCAAGTAGGTGATAAATGCATAGATGTTGTAATCTTGGCGATTTTCTGTGAATATATGGCAACCCTTGTGAAAGCCGCCATTTGAACTCCGGTGCTATGATTTAACTAGGTATATGACAGCGGCTGAAAGAAAATTCTAGTGTTTAGATTGTTAAAAAGTTAGTTTCAGAATTCAAACGATTTCTTTTACCCTTGCCAGGGTACTTACGTATTATCCAATCGGTCATTCCCGCTAAATTATTTTTTCGGAAAATGCGCCGGCAAACTGCTGCCAATCGTATTCGGAACCACCAATAATTTCATGTGTCCGGCATTTATCTTGGCGAAAAATTGCTCGTCTTGGCGGACCGCCGGGATAATACGTAAGTACCCTTGCTATAATTAAGGTATGATTTCGGATAAAAAAATTCTAGCGTTTAGATTTAAAAAAAACCGTTTTAGAACTTCCGTAGTGTCTTTGAGAACGTTGCAGCTCCCTCCTGGACGCAAGATGGGGAAACGCGCCAAAACTGCTATTTTTAAAATTGTTCCAAGTGGAATCCGATTGATTCCTACTTAAACGCACCCACTCTCGCCAAGGTGGAGATAACATTACATAAGCAGTTACCATCACGATTTTTTGTATTTATGTGGCAACCGTAACTTAGATTAACACGGCGGTTTGAGAACAACATGTATAGTATAATTACTTTAGATGTATTTTTTACTTATTATACATTATTCTCTTTTTTTCGTGTGTGTGGCGGAGGGAGGGGGTGTTAGACCAATGAAATGTGAGTTTTTAGATAACTTAAGTGTCTTCAAATTTCTTTTAACTGGTGCGTTTTATCGACTAATTTGTTCCCTTTCGTTTTCATCTAGTTCTTTTGGGAGCGTTGAAACTTGTGCATAAATCCTCAAACCCATGACTGTAAAACTCGCCAAAGTGCGGCGATTTTTTAGGTTGGGCGAAAGTGATTGGTGATTGTGCTCAATTGATGATCATCAAATTGATGCTTTCAGAAGAAAACTGCCAAATGAATACAGCTATTTATATCATTTCGGAAAAACGCATCACCTGAAATCTTAAACTCCTGTTATCCACGCGATCGTATTAGCAATTTTAAAATTTATGAACTTTAAGAAATACATTTCGACTTAATTCTTTTTCATGCTTTTTAATTTGACGTGAAAATGACATAATAACTTATGAAATGCCGTACTTATGTGTGGAGACAGGCTTTTATTCTGGTTACTGATTGGTCGAGAGTATTATTATGGTCAAACTGCATCAGAAACGACTTCAAGAAATCTGTCCCGAGGCTTGGAGGAATTAATAATATGGAGTGGGCCATAGAGCAGATATACCAATGGAGTGAGCGTGAAGTCGATTTTCCTCCGCCAACACCTTCTGCAGTTTGTCACGTGACAATCAGACAGGCACGTGCCAACAGGGGGGGCAGGGGGGTTTATCGCCCCCTCGGTAAATGAGTAGAAGGGGCGAACTGTATAATTCGCCCTCTCTGTATTTTAGCCCCCCTCAATAGTTTTTTTACAATAGTTTTCTTCAGGATGGGGGGAAGCAATTTTTCCAGCCCTTCCCCTCAAGAAAACGGTTATTTAAACAAACTAATGAGGCATAAACGAAAATTTTACTAACTCAAACGGAAGGGGGGGGGGCAAAATAGCTGCCACCACCCATCCCCTTCCGCACGAAGAGAACTGCTATTTTAAGCAAACTATTGCGATACAAAAAAAAAAAAAAAAAAAAAAAAAAATCGGTAAATTAATTAGTTCACATGAAACTGATACAGGAAATTTGTCTTACACTCGAATACTTTTTTGAGAGGGTGTACAGACGAGGTTAAAAAATATTGAAGCCGATTATTTATAAAAAATTGGCGGGGAGGGGGGAGGGCAAAATAGCTGCCCTGTCCCTGAAGAAAATGATTATTGTAATTGAACTATAGAAGGGGGGGGAGGGGCTGGTGAAATGACTGCCCCCCTCCCGATGTCGGAAAAAATCGTTCGCCCCCCACTTTCCAAGACGTTGGCACGTCCCTGCAATCAGACAAACCGGTCTGTGTTCCGAACGCTTAGCATTACGTTCAATGGGAAACCAGACAAACTGATGAAATATTTCAGAAAAAATGGTCACATACTGCTGTGCTTACGGTTGAAAAGAGAAATACCAGAAAGGAGGACCAGTAACATTTCACTAGTAAGTAAAATTTTATAATATTATACATTTAATTATGATATTTATGTTAAATAAGCAATAGTCTTAGAATTTGGCGACTTCACTTGCCTGTAATTGCAATGTTCTGAAGACGTACTGATGACATAATTAGCATTGTATTTTTTAGCATTGTTTCCTATTTTTAATGATCGCTTTAAATTTTAATCTTATTAAATTCAATTTCACTATTAATGTTGTCGCAAATAATATAAACAATTGCAATGATTTTTTTTTTTTTTTGTGCAGCGCGCGTGTGTGTGTGTGTTTTGGAAGTGTTTCCCAATGGAAATTTTATAAAAGTCTCTAAATTAAAGGTACTTATTTATAGTTCTTAAGTTTATTTTTTGTTTATTTTTACTAAAGTTGTTCATTAGATATATTTAATTGATTCTATTAAATAGGAGTGAATCCTAGTCGCTTTTGAATAATATCAACTTAAATTGCGCGTGCATATGTTAAAAGGCGTTTCTTTAATTTAGCTTTTAGTACAAGCGCAAAAGTGCATAGTGATCAGATCCAGGCCCGGACTGGCCAGGGTGTCCGACTGTCTGCAGACGGGTGGGCCGCCACCCTCGGCGGTCCCCAAACAGAAAAAAGAAAGAAAATACAAAAAAAAAGTGCTATACTGATAGCACTTGAATGAAGTTTGACACATACAAAATATTTTGCAGCTGCAATTGCGCCCCAGAAGGCTTCAAAGCACTTCATTTTAAATGTAGTTCTCAAAATTTTTTGAGTGAGGGTTACCGAATGAGCAAGGGATTAATTAATATGAATGACGCATATTAATTAATAGATTAATACTTTATTAATGCATTAATTATCAATCATAATTAATTAATAATAACACCATACCTCCCCCATACCCCGAAAGTTAACACATCCTATTATTTATCGGTTTACACAATAACCCCCCCCCCCCTTTCTCTTGAGACGGGCGGGCCCCTACCCTCTCAGTCCGGGCTGATCAGATCATTATAATAAATAATTTCTATCAGATAATTATAGTGCATAATTTCTATTTGATTTTTACTTAACAAAAATTTTCAATTCCAGTTTTCCGAAAGATGAAATTACGAAGGAAGTTGTGGGAAGCGAAAATGAAACGAGAAAACTTTAAGGCAACTAACTACACTCGCATATGCTCAAAACATTTCACTGAAGATTGTTTTGACCAAGAAAAATGTGGAGGTACCTGGCTCAAAAGAGATGCTGTGGCCAGGAAATTTAATTTTCCAAACTCATTTGAAAACGGCCGAGACAAAGAGAAATCCTCCCAAGAAGAGAGATATTGTAAGAGAGGAGATAAAATAAAATGATTTTAAAAAATCAATTCCGAGTGATGTAAGATAAACCGATTGTATTTTCAAGAAAAAATGATGATTAAGTATAATGATAAATTTCTTTTTGAAAGGTATTTTAAGTAGAACTTGGAAATAGACTTATTATATTTAGTTTGAAAATTCATGCGATTGTATAGTTTTAATACGAACATATTTTTGTGTGTTTGTAGGAAAAACGTAATGAGGGACTGATTTTTGACATGGCATTTGAGCAAGGGGCCTGGGGAGCCTAATTCTAGACTTACTACCGAAATGTCTACTAAAGTTAGTTTTCAAAACACTATAAAGGGCTAGTTTTTGATAATCAAGTAAAATATCTGATTATCGAATTCAATCTATTAAGTGTGCTCACAAATTTTAATTTATTCAATTTGCATTTAATTTCTATTTATAAAGATAGTTGCAATTTGCGTAAAAATGTATAAATTCAATATACTAGATAATATAGCTTAACAAGTTCGTCAAAAACGTTTTAGATAAATTCTTGTGAATTTTCTTTCTCAATTTTTTAAGTTTCAGAAAAAGAGAAGGGGGACGGGGGAAGAAAAAAAAACTTTTTATTTGATACGCGTCTAAGATTTTACCCTTTCTACTATTCTACGTTATAATTTCTATCTAGCTAACTAGTTGCAAATTTTTCACAACACCGTGCATAACGAATCAAACTTGGTAGAAGTCCGTGCTTCTCCCGCCAATTGCGGCAGCCATTTCTGATTGTCACGAGACACATCTTGGCGGACAGCTTCTCCCCACCTGCAACAGAGAAGGCTCACTCCATTAGTATCTCTGCTCTATGGAGTGGGCACGAGCTAGTTCTCCTATGGGGAAAAAATGAAGTAACTGTAAGCGTACCCACGCCCCCCAAGGCTACGCGTAGGGTTACTTAATTTTTCTCCCCATAGAAGAACATAACGGACGGAGGAAAAACCGGTTACACTTGTAGCTCCACTTTTCTCCTCTCATCCCCACTACATATTACTCTCCTCCAGGTCCCGAGCTGATTTACTGTTTTAATATATACCGGGTGATCCAAAAGTCAGGACAAACTTTAAAAATTAATAATTCGAAAACGAATCAAGGTACAAAGATACGGTTTGCACCTAACGGATGGAAAAGAAACTGGGTTTTGTGTGGCAACGAAACGAAAATAGTTCTGTTGGCGAACAACAGATGACGCTAGAGAGTTTTATTTCACCAAAAGATGATTTACAAATGAAAAAATGTTGACAACTTACAAGTCAGCTTAATTACAGTTAATTGGTACTACAGTAAATTTTCAATATGCTGCCCATCATTCAGAAGTACAGTTGTGAGACGAGTCACCACACCGTTCACAGCATTTAGTAGCATTTCTTGGGTTACGGCAGACACATTTTGGTGGATGGCATCTTTCATTGCTGCTAGTGATGCCGATTGGTCGCGGTACACTTTTGACTTCAAGAATCCCCACAGCCAAAAGTCACAGGACGTAAAGATCGGGAGATCTTAGAGGCCATGACTGATTAAAGCAGCGACTGATAATGCGATCCTCCCCAAATGTTGAGCATAGCAAATATTGCACAGGCAGAGCAATATGAGGTGGTGCTCCATCTTGCATAAAGGTGACTGTTTGAAGTGCCTGTCGCGCTTGCAGTCCAGGAATAATGTTATTCTGTAACAGTGCTGCATATTGCTGACCAGTGACAGAAACTGTTTTGAAACCCGTCTGTGTGACTTCCTCGAAAAAAAATGGACCAATTAAGAAATCAGCAGTGAAGCCATACTAGACTGTCACTTTAGGCTGTTGCAAGGGTACCCCAACAAATGCATGTGGATTTTCTGTGGTCCACACTTGGCAATTGTGAGTGTTAACAGCGCCAAAAAGTGTGAATTGCGCCTCATCTGTCCAAAGCACGGTGTGAAGCCAGTCGTGCTGCTCTTCAATTTTATTGAATACCCAATTGGGAAAATCTCGACGAGAGTCGAAGTCAGGAGGTTTCAGTTCTAGGTTATGTTGCAACTTATAGGGATACCGTTTCAGAGTTATTCGCCGTGTTCTCCACACACTTCCGTACGACACTCCTGTCTGCCTCGAAACTTCTCGGACACTGATCTCCCCATGCGCAGAAATCTCCGACATGGATTGCACCGTCTGCTTCACTGTCGTGACAACAGCAGCGGCTGTTGAGGGACGACCACTTCTTGCACGTGACGCCAAAGATCCGGTAGATTCAAATTTCTTCATCATTTTGATCAATGCAGAAGGCGTTATTGGTCCTTTTCTGCCGCGCATGCCCTTCATGTAGCGATATGCTCGCAATGCCGATGTGGCACTTTCCGCATTCTTATAATAAAGTTCCCTTTTGTATCGCTTGGCATAATCCTACATCAGAAATCCGACAGCGCCATCTTTTGGGCACCAAGAGAACTATTTTGGTTTCGTTGCCACACAAAACCCGGTTTCTTTTCCATCCGTTTGGTGCAAACCGTATCTTTGTATCTTGATTCGTTTTCGAATTATTGATTTTTAAAGTTTGTCCTGACTTTTGGATCACCCGGTATATAGATTCTTATCGATAACAAATCTATGAAAGTTTAGTAGCTCTAAAAAAATTCTTCAGCATATAGCATTTTACCAAATGTTCTGGAAATTTTGTCACGCGCTTCCACCCCAGAATATTTTCTGGGCTTGCACGGATATACCAAATGCTTTCTATTGTGAAATTTGAACTCTAACGCTAAATATTCAAATTTAGAATCAGCTTT
>JAWZYV010003172.1:0-57038 GCA_038373885.1 Cheiracanthium punctorium
ATAAGTATGTGTACTTATACATATTTTTAAAATTTAAATATTTATAAAATAATTAAAAATTTGAACTTTTTGTCTTTGACCTCTTTCTGAGGGAACTTCTCTCTCAACTTTATTTCTTATAACTGACAAAAGAGCATTTATCCTGATTTTCTTCAGGCATTCTGAATTTGCATTAATAAAATCTATTTCTGGGAATGATACCGTAAGCGGGGGCAGGTTTAGTTGGTGACTTTTTTTTTTCTGTCGCCAAGTCTAACCTTGGCTACTTTGTTTTCTTGGCAAACATATCATAAGCATACGTTGTAATATAAGAAAAAATAAACCCAAAACTATAATACACATATCTAAACACCTTATAAAAACATTTGTAGACATACTGAAATGCAATTACAAACAAAATGAGCATAAATGAAGCACTAGCTCTGGACTGTATGTACATTAAAAAATAAATTAAATAAAATGGTAAAATCGTACAAGCCGGTGTGCACCCCATGTAAACACGGCGACAGTCGCTGGAGCTTGGCGGTTGCCAAGCCCCAGCAAATGTTGGCATTTTGCACGATCAGCAAAGTCAAAATATTTTAACACATTAAAATTGCACCTGTATTCCAGTAAAAAAAAAAAAAAAAAAACATTAAAAACAAAATACACCATCCATATTTAACCTAAAAAACGTCAGAAAATTCAGTAACAGGCAATTTAAAATGACCAAACAGTGGACCGTTTTTAACTAAAAAAACTATAGTGGATTGAGCAACCTAGTTGTACAGCTAATATGTAAACTGGGCAAACACTGGCCCGTTTTCAACTGAAAAAAACATCGGTGGATTAAACAACCTAGTTGTACACCTCATATAAAGTCAGTATGATTAGAATAGCACTTACGACAACATAAAAACATCAAATATCAATTTAAAATTCACATTAAAAACCTTAAACATTGCAAAGATTCGTTAAAAAAAGGTACTTACCTTTATTTTTTTTTAATTAACCACTCAGAAATGTCCCTAACACCCACCGACTTATAACGTAAAACCAGCATGCTTTCTTTTATTTACTTTCATATTGACACTGCATATCTAACAAACACACACACAGGCTGATAACGTAAAACCAACATGCTTTCTTTAATATAGCTTTATATTCACACCCTATTTCTAACAAACACACACACACACGTTTTCTTTACATACAATAACATAACATATTTCATTCCCTGCCATCCATAACATGAAACAATTTCAAATTCCGAAACTGATGATACACATCTTTATATGGTTGCCAGTCAAAAATACCACCGGCATTTTACTTGACTCCCGCTGTACATCGCCCACCCTGGCACCAGAACGATCACCAAATGAAACATAAGCACAAACATTGATGTGTAAACAAGCACCGGATATGGAATATAGTCCAATAAAACCTTCAAAAAAGGCAAAATACTAAAATGTGCTTTAGCCCACCGCTTCTCAAAGTTTTTTTTTTGGGGGGGGGGGGGGCAATACTGCGTCAAATTGGATATTATTAGAACTGTGGAAAGATCCGCAATATCTTGCATTTTCGTTCATGCGTAATTGTTATTTGTTATTCTAGTTACTGTGTGACGTAAACAGATGAATGTAACAAATTTGCTTGCTCAGTATCAGGGTTTTAAAAAACCCAACCCAGGTGGGTTTTATTGGGGTTTTATTAAGATTTTTTTATAGTATAACACTTTTTGGATTTAAATTTATGGTTTTATTTCAAAACAGAATAATTTTAAAGTAAAAGAAAACTTTCATTACAAAATAATAATTAATTAATTAATTAAATGTAAAAATAACTTCAACTTTAATGAAGTGCTATCTTTTTCTGCTGATGTTTATAAAGGGCTCCTAATTTGTTTTATGACCATAGATAAAAGTATATTATTGTTCACATAGAAAAATATGTTGTTTTTGATTGGCTGTTTTCTATTACTTTTAAATATAGGAACTTTACAATTTTTTTTACCTTTATGTTTTTTAAGTCATAGTTATATTTTCTAGTTAGAATATAAGTCAGTAAAAGTCTTTGCAGGCCAACTTACTGCAGAACTACTATTTATTTAATAATTTTCTTTATAGTTATTCATTTTTGCTTTGAATATATATATTCCTTTTTACTTTAAAAAATCTAGAATTAATATGTCTGATATTAAATGTGTGATACAATGTGTAATGAATCAGATTTATATTTCTCAGTACTAAAGTAATGCAGCAACTAATAGAATACAGGATGGTTTCCTGAACCTGAATTCATTCTTGAGATGCATGCTTGTAAGCAGGGTTCGTTGATTTAAATCAGCTTGATTAAAATCATGATTTAAATCAAGGGATTTTTTTTTTTAAATCTGTGATTTAAATCATTTTTCAAAAATAGATTTCGTATTGATAGAATGTATTCTAAATAAAAATCTTCAAATGAAATTAATTTCTTATAATAGCATTAGATGGCACTGCAGTGGTTTAGGGAATCCTTCAAGGTAATGGGGGGGGGCTACTTTTGAGTGTGACAGTGTGAGAACAAAAGAAATTTGATCAGGAAAATTGGCAACACTAGAATTATTCCAGATTTTAGAACACGCTTGTTTAGGATTTCGTGTTCAGAGAGCTATTGCTAAAGTACAAGGATAATGGCAGGAAGGAAGAGAGATAATATTTGGATGTATTTTAATGAAGAGCAGTTTCTGGAGAAGGTGTTAAAGCCAAATGCAAGAACTGTGGAAAAGTTATGATGGGATTAATAGCCAGAATGAAAGCACATGTAGATAAATGTTTCTCCTCTGACAGAAATGGTATTAATAGTGATCAACCTCAAGAAACAATTGAGAACAATTTAACTTGTACAAAATCTGAGGCAGTCAAACCTATGAAAAGAAAAATCAGTGACATAGAAAATGATGTTGGTGTTCTTAAGAACAGCATGAATGATTATGTCATAAAGACAGGGTTGGACAGTATTTGCCGTCTGATGGTATTTACCGGTTTTTACTACAGTTTTTACCGTCTTTGGAAAAACATGTTTTTACCAGGGTTTTTACAACCTTTGAGAAAAACTTAATAATTTGACTATTTTTTGTCACTTTTTTGAAGATTTATCTTTCCATCAATGGCTGAGAGGTTCTGCTATCGAAACTGGATGGTGGGAGGTGCCAGGTTCATACCCTGGTCGTGCCTGTTGATCTAGCTGTTCGGAGTTTTCCATGGATTTTTTTTTAAAGAAATCGCACATAAATACTGGCTAGGATCCCTTAGGAATAGGAAGGTATTCCCCAATAGTATTAGAATCCTAGTGCAGTCCATCGGCCATAATCCACAAGCAACCAATGAAGATTTATCTGCTATTTTTTCATTTTCTCAGGGATAAAAGTTCAGGACATTTAATAGCACTATTTCCATTTCCATATAACACTATTCACCTAATTCAGTGTCTGATTTGGTAAGTAAAAGAATGCTATACGAAAATAGTTCATTTTAAGGAATATAATAAACACAGAAAACTTTCATCCATGTTTTCATCTTACAAGAAATTCAAATTTATAGATAATGTACATTTATCATTATTAAACTTATTAAAACTATTATTATGAGAAGGCACATTACAATATTTATTACAATTATGCAATGCAGGCTAGTTTAATAATTTTTACTTAAAGGAAAATTGTAAATATACTTTTACTACACTTATCTTAATCATTTTAATGAAAACTAAATGCTTACAAATATTATTTGTTACATAATGTAGTTTGCACAATCACATAATGTAGTTTGCATCATCAGGATGTCCTGATGATGATATATCCACATCAATTACATGAGAATACAGTTTTATAAATAGCATTAATATGCAGTTTATGACTCGGGGAGTTTATTGTATCATTAGGTTTTTACCCCTTTTTCCCAGGTTTTTACCGGTAAAAACCTAGTTTTTACCATGCCCTGGTAAAAACCAGTTTTTACTGGTAAAATGCCAACCCTGCATAAAGACCACTAGAACTCAAAAGCAAATATTATATGAGGAAGTGGAAAGATAGACTTATGCCACCCATTCTGCTTTTCATCAGGTTAATCATCCCCAATTTAAAAAGATGATTTCTGCTTTAAGGCCAGGGTATACTGCAAATTAATATTTTTGTTGTCTTTCACATTAAATTTGATTTGAATCGTCATGTTTGTTTCATATTAAAATTTGTTTATATATGCACTTATTATAACAATAGCTAAAATAGCATAAAATATATTTTATATATATTGTTAAAATGTCATACTTCTTTTATAATATGCAAAATAAATTCATATTAGGAATTTTTAAAACATCTTTAAAAAAATCTGATTTAAATTTAAAAAAAAAATCTGATTTAAATAAAAAAAATCACGAACCCTGCTTGTAAGCTGTAAGAGTCCCATTTTTCTCTTATCTGGGAAAGGATTTTTTTTTTTTTTTTTTTTTTTTTTGTCACTATACTGATAATTACATATTTTATTCTTATTTAAAAACTTATTCATTAAAGAGATAAATTACCAAGTTATCCCTGCCTGCATTCTACACCTGTTCATTTCAAAGCAAATATTACAAATAGAATTGGCTCAAGGTATTATTTTTAAAAAGGTTATAATTCTTTATGTTGAAGTTGGAAAAATAATTATAAAAAAATTAAACTGGCATATTTATATTTATGTAATATAATGCACTAAGTTATGTAGGTAATATTATATGTATTTAATGTCAAATAACAAATGATTTAAATGAAAGAAAGGAAAAAAATTTGATAATTTTTAATAAAACCCAAAGAAAACCACTTCTGTGTGGTTTTTTTTTTTTTTTTAAACCCACCCGGGTTTTTTTTGGGTTTGTGGGCGGGTCCGAAACCCTGCTCAGTATGACGTCACCAAGCTGTTTATTTGCGTTTGTGCGCATGCGTTATTGTTATTTTTCCTCATTTCGTAATCTAGCTATTCTAATTTGCTGCAACTTGTACAGTTTACGATAACCACACCCTGTCAAAAAATATTCAAGTAAATGTGAGGCTTCTTACGTTTGTTTCATACACTGAGAATTATGTATTATAAAATATAAATTAAATTACATGTTAGATATACAGGGTTATCAGCGAATAAGCTCCGATTTTAAAATTTAATATAGTTTGGTTAGTATAACTTAGTTTGGTTACTATGACACTAACTATTTACGTAAATTTTACTAGCCCTTTTGGATAGCATGACACAAAAGATAAATTAAATTATTGAAATAAATTCATTTGAATACATTACATAGACTCAGTGAAAGTGTGAAATATTTGACAGTGTATTTCATAATTAAAAGCGTTGCTTAAATGCATAAATCTTCTTTAGAAAATAAAACAAAAGTAACAGTAATGGAATTTAAAAACAAATCTTTAAAAATCCCAGCAGGGCGTCACTCAAAATTTGATATCATTATTTTTAAGACCCATATTTAATATTCATCTATATAAATAAAACAGAGTGTAAACTGTCCGTTTGTCTGTCTGCCTGTCTGTGTCTCGCATAGCTCCAAAACGGGTGATCGTAGACCTACCAAATTTTGTACGGAAATTCTCCAAGACGGGTCTCGACACACCTCGAAGCGATTTTTTCGAAATTCGAATTAGAAAATGTTTTATTTTATGTTTTGTCCGATTTTTAGCGATTTTTCTTGCATAATACATAATAACGCCGGTAATTGCACTCGCAAGAAAACGATATTTACATCATCGTATAGAGGAGAAAATTTTCTTTTAAAAACTGTTCGTTCGGACTGTGTAACATAATTTGCAGATTTTTGGGAATTTTTCAAATCAAATTAAATTTGACGCTGACTTTCATAAAACATTTTTAAAACTGCTGCATCTTGAATTCTATCTGTCGTAACTTTTTTATATTTGGGCAAAAGACGGAGCACACAATTCGCCCACTTTTAAAAGAAGAACAGGGGGGAAATATAAATTACGAGAATTTTTACGAATTTTTAAGTAAAGAAGAATTTTCATCTCAGTAGTACCTGCTTATGAGTTTCGGTTTGATATCTTGCAGTTTGGTTGTCATGGATACAGTAACAATGATTAAAATTGCCAGTTGAAAAAAATAAATAAAAACGGGTCCCGCGAGCAGACGATTTCTTTGCTTGGCTCGATTTCCTTTTATAAATACTGGATTTATTTGTGAGAAGAAAAATTAAACTGCATAATCTAGAAAAACAATTTTAAAGCCTTTATAAATAGTGCAGTCTTATCTCTTTTCTTTTTGTAAAGGGTTGCAAGAGAGGGTGACGTATTAAAAAAAAAAAAAAAAAAAAAAAATGTCCATTTCATGAAGTGTCTGAGGTATTTAACGCTAAAACGTGAACCTAAAAGACAGCATGTCTGAGGAAATAAGACATTTTGAAAGTGAGAAGTTCACTGCAAACGGTCCATTTTCACTTTTTTGATACCGAATGACGCTGACATAGTTTTTTTTTTTTTTGTGTGTGTGTGCCATTATATTGCAATGATCTCAAGTTATTACATATATGACGCAAATTTTAAGTCAAGAGTGAAATAATTTTGCTTTTTCTAGATTCCACATCACTGGAATTAATTCGAATTACACATGTGAGGAAATTTTTCGTTTCCTACCGTGCGAAGAACGGGCACGCAGCTAGTATAGCTATAAAGTAAAATGCTGCGTCACAAATTTTGAACCCGTTAAGCATTTTTGCATGGTATGTATGCGTGTGTGTAACATGAGAGTGAAGAATATACCATAAAACGGGGTGAATCGGAACAGCGGGGTGAACCGTAACGAAACTTCCCGGTTATACAAAGAAATTCCCCATAAATATACGTTAGGGATTTTTTAGTTGCCAATTTTTTTTTAGGAAGGTAATATCATGAAGAATTGAAAAATTAAGTTTTGTCGTCTTGGCAACGCTGCTGGCTTAGGAGCAAGACTGCAAGTGGAAACCCAGACATTTTCCCGTTTTCATCGTCTGCAAAGCTTTGCATGTAAGTACAAACCTTTTAGAATTCTAAAAGTAATATTAGTGTTTTTTGATTAGGCATATATCTATACATTAATATGTCATATTAGAATTTTCGTACTTCTGAAATTGCGTAGTAAAAGACGAAGAATTTCTTGTGACTTCATAGGTTTAAGATTTACGGGTGTATCGGAACACATCTTTTGTTGTTGTTCAGATTCACCCCGCAAATTATTGTCATGGTTTATTCGTCTATACAGTAATATTTTCATGTCATACCTGAAAAAAATATGTATAAATGAGTATTTTAACAATATTTCATTTGTTTCAGGTTCAGTACGAAGTTAAGATGCCAAAAAATTACGCAAGTAAACAAAAACAGCCAAGCCCCAATCCTAGTGCAATGGAAAAGGCTTTAGAAGAAGTGAAACGGATATGTGGGACAATTTTACAAAAGGGTCCCCCAAACCTGGAGATTTCAAGAAACGGAGGAGGAGGCAGCGTTCCTTCTGGAAGATATGATAAAAAAACTACAGCCAAATAAGAACATCCAAACATCTGCTCGTTTCAAGGACATGATAACTTTTGTGAACGACATGAGTCAATTGAATGTGTATTAAATCTATCTTTCTCAATTTAAATGCATTTTCTTACAATAAAATTTAATCTTTCTCGAGTTCAAAATTGTTATCGAATTTTTAAAAAGTTACACATTTACTTTTATAGAAGATAAAGGATTTATTTGATAGTAACTACGTATTCCTATTCGCCCCTCATCATTATTCCTTGTTTTTATTAACCCTATTAAACACTGAATCGAAACAAATACAGATTTCAACATGTGTTCCGATTCACCCCTTTCTGCGGGGTGAATCGGAACACCACTAAAAAAAATTTTTTTTACTATAAGAATAGTTTAAAATGTTTAGCTTTCCCTCTCAAATAGAACAACAAAACAAGACCGAAGTTTCTAATCAAACAGTCAAATTTTAAAAAAATCGTTAGTTACTTTTTTTTACGTTTAAAGTTGAAAACTGTTCCGATTCACCCCGTTTTACGGTACATTTTATAGATGGCAAGAAATTCCTCATGGGGGGGGGGTTGTGACCCCCTATCTCCCTTCCCCTTGGATATGCCACTGGCACATGTTGATAAAAGTTAGTTATCAAATTATCTCTGAATATTTTCAAGTGCCATGTTTATGGGAGCTGAGAACAAATCTGAAATTGAATTTAGCACAGTTAAATCTGGAATTAAATTTTCACAATTAATTCTATGCAGGCAAAATTTAGGTATGTTCTGCAGCCCCTTCCCAAAAATGCAGTCAATCAAAACTGTCCCTTCACAAAAATACAATTGATGGAAACAGCCCTTCATTAGCATTTTACCCTACATTTAAATTTTTGTAAATTTTTTAATGAAAAATTGACTTATCAGTGTCAAAATTCACAAAAATAGATTCACAAAAACAGATATTGATATTCACAAAAATGCAGTTTTTACAAAAATGAGACACTGGAAAGAATTTCTGGATCGGCTTCTTAATTTCTTTCCTTAAAAAATGACTTTGTGAATTTTGATTAGTGTTTTTCAGTGCACAACTGGGTTGGCGGGTGAATGGGGCAGCTTTCATGAGCCAAGAATGGCCCTTGGGCTTGAAGTTGTGCATCCTTGTTTTAAATCAGCGATTTAAAAAAAAATTAAATCAACTGATTTAAATCATTGACACCCTGGTCAGAACAGCATTCCAGCATTCTTCATTGAGGGCAGAGACTGCACATATCGTCTGCTAAGGTATTCTCTTCCAGTGGCTTGAGACACCCTCATTTCGTTTCACTCGAGCACACTACCTGAAAACTACATCTATTTATATACACCTGCCTGAAGCAGTAATGCCTCCTTTTGCAGCGAGGCAGCACTTAAACAGCGGAAAAAAGCTATGGTCAAAATGGCGGGAGTACAGTGCCGTGATTGTGCCAAGCTCAGTAAACATTTATTATGACTGTAAACAAATTAGGGTGATAGGACATATTTTAAGAGCTTTGCTTTAAGCAAATTCAAAACTTTATATGTTTACTTTATTTTAGACAAATATTTTAAATTTAATGCTAACCTAGAGCTTTTAACAAGCTGAAGTACCCATTCTTTGCACAGAATGGATATTGCTATACCAACAAATACAAATAAATATTAAACATATTTTGGTTATAGATTTAATTGCCTTCAAGAACTGTTTCCAAATGTTCCCTTAGCATATTTTTTAAGTATACTTAATCCTTTGAAATCTGCTTGGAATGCACATCATAATCTGCTAATGTGCCATATATTTGTCTTCCTCGTTCTATTAAATATGTCTTCAAAATTGAAATCTAGATATTAACGTACTAAAACTGTTTTAAAATCCTCTCCAACCACATACTAATTATGCTTCACCTTTATTTACATGTGTATAGACACCAATATTCCAATTAAATAAACAGTAGGGTTAGGGAATTTCTCCACAAATATGGAAGATACCGTAAAGCTAAGTCCAGTTTTGGGGACATTATTTTGATGACAAAGTTTGCAATAAATCATTGGAAAATGCCAAATCCTGGTCCTTTTTGTCAATCTTGAAACCCTTAAAAAGTGATTCGCCCTTTCACCGGGTAGACAAAATTTTTTGCCTGAAATTAACAGCACTTAGGAGCTAAAACATATGTGAAAAGCACCTTTTGTCAACTGCCCCCTATTGAGAACTGTTTTTTAAAAAATTTCTGTAATTTACTGTCAGTAGTAATTTACAGTCAGTTCCTGTAATGTACTGTACTGTCTGTATTTTTTAAAAAGTTTTTGAGAATTTATGTTTGTTACATTTTAATGCAAGATTTGTATGGATATCTTCATTTTTCTTATATATTAAATATATTAAAACACATTTTGGCCCCTTACACCACTTTGGACACAAATTCTAAAAAAGGCCCTGAAAATCCCTTAGGCATTTGCAGGGCTCAGTCTGAGTCACTTTTCTCACTATTTTTAGCTGTTGTCACTAGGGATGCACTGTACATTTGGTAAATATACAGTATCCGATACCTCATTGGATATCCAAATCACATTCACCGGATATCTGACTTCGCTGCCATATATCCTGTCATATTATCCAGTGCTGCATAAGCTCTATCAATAGTCCACAGAATCTATATTTTTTAATTACAAATTGTTTTTTAATAGGTTCTTAATACAGGGTTTCTAAAGACCTGGAAAGTCAGGGAAATTAGCAGAAATTGAAGAAAGGTCAGGGAAATGCAAGAAAAATTGAATTTTGCAGTAAAATCAAGAAAATATTTGCTGTTTGAACCTAAGTAGTATAGAAATTGTTTTATTTTCATTTTCTCATTCAACCTTATAAATAATTTTAAAATGTGTTCTTTATGAGCATATCTTGTGCAATTGAAATATGCTTAATTTTTATCAAACATGGTTTTTGTTAGAATCCAGTGATGTCAAATAAGATTCTTGTATATATTAATTTTATTATTATTATTATTTATAAAAAAAGGGGCAAAATATATAAAAAATTATTAATTAAAGGATGTAATTTTAAAAATAGAAACACAAAATTCGTGAAAGCACGCTAGATAAAGTCAGGGAAGAGTGTGATACATGTCAGGGAAAAGTCAGGGAAGCAAAAGCTATGAAATCTGTAGAAACCCTGTAATATTATTAATACACGTTATTAAAAATTGTTTAAAATATTGTAATGTGATATGCTTTGGAATTTTAAACAACCAATGAAAACAGTACCTCTGTTCTGAAATTAATTTAAAACTAGATCTTAGGACCTTTACTTTCAGATTTTAAATTAAGATATTAAGTTGTTTATCAAAATAGGATTTTAAATTATCTTTCTTTTAGTTAAGTTAAACAATTAAACAAACCTATTTGTATTCAAAGTTAAAAACATATGACATAAAACCTAGCTAAAAGAATGTTGTGGATGTAAAGCACCTTTTTGGTTACCTATCATCACCGTAGTCATTATGAGATAGCTCTCTGCTTTCTTCATCATCGCCGCTAATGTCCTGTTCTTTGCCTAGAATCATGTTTTGCTGTTTTTCTTCGATTGAGGGGTACTTTTTTGTTATCTTAATGCCAGCCAAATTTTGACGATTTTTTTTTTTTCCCAAGTATCTACGAGCGTAATTTTTTTTGCCGTTTTGTTTTTTCGCCATACAATTCCTGAAAAAGACAAAATTAGGAATTCTAAAAGAGAAACAAATTTAAAAATAAAAGACTCGCCACTGTAAATGTCACCATAAATGCAATACATTTTCAAAAATCATTATTGTAATACAAAATATCCAAATTTGATAGATATTTAAAAAAAACATTGGTTCCTCCTTGGAATAAGAGCAAAAATACAATAACTATGCAACAACTTAAAGTTTAAATCCACCCCCCCCCACTCCCCATCCCTTATAGAAGTCAATACACCCTCAAAAGAATAATTTACGATTTTAATTTATGTTTATCAGGAAAAATAGTGGCAATAGCTGTTAATATACTCTCAGCAATTTCTACTATTAAATTAGGACCTCCTATTTTTACTTCCTTGTACAGAGTATAAGTAAGTAATATGATCCCGAAAAATTTTGGGGTCCAAATTTCGATGAAAAAACCGATTTTCACTACCTCTAAATTTAATTAAAAATTTTTTTTCAATGCATCTCATCGTAAGTTAGTATGCATGATCCTATAAACGCGTCTGCAACTCATTTTGACCAGCGGCGAGTCTATTGTGGCCAGTTTTTCCATGCCGTCTGTACATACGTACATATGTATGTAACTCGCATATCTCAAAAACAATTGATTGTAGAATGTTGAGATTTTATATTTAGGATTGTTCTATGATCTAGTTGTGCACTTCCCCTTTTGGTCTCAATCAAATGGATAGTTTATGTACAGGACTGCCCAAAAGATTAGAAATGCATTACGCTCTATAGAACAAAATTAATTAAAGTCGCATATCTCAAAAATTATTAGGCGTAGAATGTCCAAACTTTATATGTTGGATAGTTGTAACATCTAGTTGTGCACCTCTCCTTTCGGTTCCATTCGACTGGATAGTTTATCTACAGAACCGCCCAAAAATTCGAAATACATTACGCTCTATGGAACGAAGTTCATTAAAGCGTAATTTAGAGGTATTGGGCTATTTCAAACGAATCAGAATATGCTGTAAAGAGTTACAAAATGAAAGTCTATGGACATCTTAAATATAATACAACTGTAGAACAGTCACTGTTTGGTACATGCCCAAAATCTCGCCGTCTGTCATCGACCTTGGCGAGTTTTGCCGAAATATCGCCAAAGTTGGCGATAGTCAGTCATTTGGTCCATGCCCAAAGTATCCCCATTTTTCATCGTTCTTGGCCAGTTTTGGCGAAATATGGCCAAATTTGGCGATAATCTGTCATTGTTTGGTCCATGCTTAAAATCTCGCCATATGTGGTCGACCTTGGCGAGTTTCGCAGAAATATTGCCAAATTTGGTGCAAAAAATTATTTTGTATTTTGTCTAAGTCTGAAACTTTAACCCGTAGAATTTTGAACTTTTGTATTTAGAACTATTGTAATATCTAACTGTTTTCAATATCTTTTTTGATTGCAATCAACTGGGTAATTTATTTACAGGGTCAGCCAAATGACTTAAAATACTTCATTGATTCCACATTCAATTCATTGAAAGTCTGTGTGTCAATTACTACTTTGGCTATCCCCAAAATCTCACAAACTTTCTCAAGCTTGTCGGCTTTTGGTAAAATATCGCCAAAGAAAGAGTCAGAAGGAATGTTGAGTTCAATTTGAACACAGATTGGTAATATCGGAATATTTGGCTAGAAATAGCTAAACCTCAGTATTACTGATATTTTATCTCTTTCAATCAAAATAAGTTTAGATGAAGCGCGCCGAAAATATTGTTGATTTAATAGATGTGCAAGGAAGTTATGTGTTGTCCACATCAGTTTTTTTTTTTTCAATACTGCACAAATCCCAGACACAAACTTCTCGCATGTAATTATTCCAGTCTACAACGGTGTTGTGTTTCATGCTAAGATGCTTTTCGCAAAACTTACGGAAGTTAATTCTTTGCACCAACAGTAAATAAAACATAAAACTATTTTAAAACTGAAGCATGAATTTTCAAACTAGTTGCCTGTCCGAATGCTGACACTACTTCTGCAGGACCTGAGATTACATTTCCAATAAAAATGTCCATTGAAATTATATAATTTCATTTCATGTTCCATACCGCAATGCATAAATACGATGGTAGAACTTCATATTTTTGGAAATACTTAAACAGCATCTTCTTTCGACGTTGGCAAATCCATATGTTCATATCAGAGGCGTAGCCAGAAAATTTTTCATGGGGGTGGGGGTTACGACTACTGAAACTCACATATATACATGTATGTGTGTGATAAGGGAGTGAAAAATATACATTTTGCATGCCAAAAAATTCCTCATGGGGGGGGGGGGGTTAGGAGGGTTACCCCCCTAACCCCCTTGGCTACCCCCTGGTTCATATTGTAATATAATTCCAAATATTTTAATTAGGGATGTGATGGATATCCGGCCGATTTTTCAATATTTAAAATACTGTCGGATATCCAAATCACAACTACCGGATATCCGTCCATATTCTACTAAAGTTCTATGTATAATATGCATGGGACAGGACGGAAAATTATATTTGAACATTCTTGATAAAGCGATACATAAAACAGGGATATATTTTTTAACAGAAAAAACAGCAAATTTAACACTGGATCAAATTGAAAATAAACCCACAATTTCAACATTTGTTCAGTAGATTTTGAGCACATTTATAAATAGTTAGGCTAATATTTAGAGCTGATTTCATGCTGCAAAGTGCCGCTTAGCAAACATTTTCTGAACTAAAAAAAAAAGAAAAAACTTTTTTAAAGCATCTCATGTAGTGTCCATTTGCATATTTGGAGGCGATCTTCTTATCCATTTCAGTTGTAGACTGCTGTTTACAGGGGAAGTTTAATTATAAGCACGGTGCAGAGTATCATTTGAAAAATATGTGCACTCAGTATATGCTGTTTCTCTCATGGTAATCCCAAAAATAATGTAATTTTATACTCTCTCCCCATGGAGTTTCTCCGATATTTTCAATTTGCTCCAGAAATCTGATAATTAACAAAATACTCCGATTATTCTGTATTCAAAATTTATTTACAGCAGCAGAGAGAAATTTTCAATCTTCATCCTTTTTCTAAATGACAATCTTTTACTCAGCATTCCTTAATTGAAGTCTCCAATACCTAATGATTAAAAATTAACCTTTATTTTGCATATTTTTTAATTGAATTTAAAAATTGAGCTATTTAAAGTCATTTATGATTTTCTGCAAGTTTCAATTAATTTTTAAAATTAAGTCTACTTAAATTATGTACAGCTGTGGGGGGGGGGGGGGGGGGGGGGAAACATCCAGTTGTACTTTATTCGGGTGTTGTTTGTCATACAGCAAAGTGACATACACTAATCGTTTACGACAGACGTACACTTTAATTTGCTATACATAAAAATTGCATAAGGGGGCCATCTCCATATTAAAATTCGTGCCACTTCCACCCTCTCAATAGCAACCCCTAGATTTCACTTCATATTTCAAAAATTTAGCTCATTTTAACCCCGGATACCAATTTGTAATAAATTTAATCTGAAAATGAGTGAGTTATGAGTTTCCATCCCCCACCCCACCCCTCATGTTAACATTTTTATTCGTAATATTAAAACTAAACGACCCAAACATAATTTTCTATTATAATTTTTAATAAAATATTAATATTAATTATGAATTATTAATTAATATTGAAAAAAATTATGAATAGGGACATAGCCAAATTTCGATAGAAATAGATGGAGAAGTAATATTACATGGCTGTGTGAAATTTCAAATTTTTATGTTAAGTAGTTTAATTTATATTAAATAAAATGAGTTATTTTCATGAGTTAAGGGACCCTATATAAATTTATTAAATGACAAATTTTTAAAATTGCATAAATTAAACGTAAAGTAGATTTGCACAAAAATAGTTAAAGTAAGCGGCATAAAAAAAATAGCAAATTTTGAAGCAGATGAATTGGAGGTTTGTACAGTTTGAAGGTGATTCTATAAAGCGTCTATTCTTGCGTCTCCACTACTATTTCTCCCCACATAAAATATTTTCCATGTATAGAATTAGATGCAGTGGATGTATCACTTCCAGTACAACTACCAATAAAAATATCAATATTTTCAGCCTCATAATATGGTTTAAATATACCGGGTGATTTAAAATAGATGTTAAGGTGATTATTTTTTAAACCGTTAGTGATCGAAACATTTCTCCAATTAGAAAAGTTCGTCAAATTAAGAGTAGCTTTCAGATAGGCATTTTTTTACTGGGGGTTGTATACATATTAAAATATGAAATTTAATTTTTATACGGTCCTTCCTTTCCTACCCTTTATTTTTAGAAGTATGTTGCTCTTTGCCTGAAAAAATTAATAAAACAAACACCGTGTCGCTAAGTGAAATAGTTTCCAAAATATACCAATTTGAAAATTTTGGCATTTGTTGCCAAGCAATAAGGGGATGTCTCCAAGTGAGAAAAATGTAATTACTTTTCAACTGACGTTAATTTATGGTAATAGTCACTCGATAAACACAGTTGACTTCTTAAATTGCAATTTAGCAAGCATTTTCCTATAACTCATGTTTGGCAGTTTTCCATTGAAATTTACCACACTACAGTAACCCACATCATTCTTTTTTACACTTTAAAATCCCTTCACTAGAAGTGTGATGTAATTAGGGGATAAGACTAAAATATCGCTAATTTCATAAACGCAGTGTCGATCAATCCAGGTAACCCTTTAATTCATGCATTTAATTTCTGTTTCACAACAGTGGGATCGTTATTGAACTTTTTTCAACTCATAGTGGGCCCCCCAAAGTAAAGATTTTTTTGCTTGAAAACCGACGCCAATACAGCAGCTAAAGTGGTCATCATTTTTAAAAATAAATTTTTTGCTGACTATTTCACTTAGAGACACGGGATTTGTTTTATTAATTTTCTTAGGCAAAGAGCAAAATTCTTCCAAATATAAAGGTTAGGAAAGGTGAAACCGTATAAAAATTAAATTTCGTATTTTAATATGTATACAACCCCCAGTAAAAAAAATGCCTTGTCTGAAAGCTACTCTTAATTTGGCGAACTTTTCTAATTGGAAGTATGTTTCGATCAATTACGGTTTAAGAAGTAATCGTCTTAACACCTGTTTTGTATCACCTGGTATATTTTAAAGGTTTTGGAAAATAGTTGACTGAAAAGAATAATCTTTAACTAATTAAATTAAAATCTGTCATTATAAATTGTGGTTGATCTTATTTTTAGATAACTTCTTCTTCTGTACAGTATGTAAGTTCAACCAGAATAAAACACCCCTGAAAGTACACATGTTTTAAAACTACAGTAAATGATCATGAGACGTGGGACAGCTCTATTTTTTGATCACCTGATTTTAATCTTGTGCACCCTAAGAGTTTGCCTACTGTCCGAACTGTTTTTACAAGTTTAATATTATTCCCTTTTCTTTTAATTTATATTTTATTTAATTTGTTTTACTTATTTATTTTTTCACAGATTTCACAACTGTCCTGTGCATTTGTAATTTCTTCCACCCGCAAAGTCTCTGAGAGTAAGATTTGAATTCTGATCAGAAGCAGGCAATGACAATAACAGACAGGTCATTTTAAAAGTTCCGGTTATTGACATTGAATGAAGACGTAACATATCTTCAGACATTTCATTCCATGTGAGAAAACCTCAAGTCATGAAAATTTAGTGTTTTCTTTAAGAGAAAGAAAATTCCTGAAAAACAGTAAGAAAATTTTCGTTTCTTTTTTTCCTGACTCTCAAAATTGTTCAAAATTCATCAGATATTACTGTAAATGAACTAATAATGTGAATTAAATACCTGTGCTTGCTGCAAACATTTGTTGAAAGATTTATATGTACATCGAGAAAAAAACTGCTCCAGAATATTGTCTCGATAAAGTTATTTGTTTAATGATCTGTACTAAAGTAAATTTCATCAATCGTCCCCCTATGGATGTGGAAACTTTTGATATTGACACTTTCCAAGTAATATGTTCTCAGCTTCCTCTTTCAAATATTGATTCTTGTCCTGATACACCTGAAGAAAATTTTGAGTGCAATGTATGTCAGAAGAACTTTTCTATGCAGGTCACCTTAGAGAGGCATGCTCTTACGCACACAGGTGAAAAACCTTATGTGTGTCACATATGTAAGAAAGGTTTTTCTGAGAATGGAACATTGAAGAGACATCTTCGTACTCACACAGGTGAAAAACCTTACGGGTGTGACACATGTCAAAAAAGATTCTCTCGGAAGATTAACTTAAATACACATCTTCGAAGCCACACAGGGGAAAAACCTTTTGCGTGTGACATATGTCAGAGAGGATTCTCTCGGAAGATTAACTTAAATACACATCTTCGTACTCACACAGGAGAAAGACCTTATGTGTGTGACATATGTAATAAAGCTTATTCTAAGAAGGGAAATTTGAAAAGTCATCTTCGGTCACACACAGGAGAAAAACCCTATGCTTGTGACTTCTGTAATAAAGCTTATTTTGATAATGGAAATTTGAAAAATCATCTTCGGTCACACACAGGAGAAAAACCATATGCTTGTGACTTCTGTAAGAAAGCTTTTTCTGACAAAGTAGCATTCAATAGACATCTTCATTCCCACAGGGAGGAAAAGCCTTATGTGTGTGACATATGTCAGAAAGGATTCTCTCGGAAGACATCCTTAAATACACATCTTTTGAGACACAGAGGGGAAAAACCTTATGTGTGCGACATATGTCAGAAAGGATTCTCTCGTAAGGAAGACTGCAATAGACATCTTCGTACTCACACAGGAAAAAAACCTTATGTGTGTATGACATGTCAGAAGAGATTCTCTCATGAGCATCACTTGAATACACATCTTGGTACACACACTAGAGAATAACATTATGTGTGTGACGTGTCAGAAGAGATGTCTATGCAGTTCACCTTAAAGAGGCATGCTCGTAACCACACAGGAGAGAAACGTTATGTGTGTGACATATATAAGAAAAGATTCTCCCAGAAGGTACACTCAAATACACATCTTCATACACATACAGGAGAAAAACCTTATGTATGTGACATAAGTAATAAAGCCTTTTCATAGAAGAGGAACTTAAAAAGACATCCTCCTATCCAGGCCTGGACTGGCCAGGGTGTCCGACTGTCTGCAGACAGGTGGGCCCCCACCCTCGGCGAGCCCTCCCTGCTGAGGGCCGGCCCCCAAACAGAAAAAAGAAAGAAAATTTTTTAAAAAGTGCTATATTGATAGCACTTAAATGAAGTTTGACACTTGCAAAATTTTTTGCAGCTGCAATTGCACCCCAGAAGGCTTCAAAACACTTCATTTTAAATGTAGTTCTCAAAATTTTTTGTGAGAGGGTTCCCGAATGAACAAGGGATTAATTAATATGAATGATGCATATTAATTAGTAGATCAATATTTTATGAATGCATTAATTTTCAATCATGATTAATGAATAATAACACCATTCCTCCCCTCATACCCCGAAAGTTAACACATCCTAATATTTATCGGTTACGTAATAATCCGGGCCCCCCCTTCTCTTGATACGGGCAGGCCCCCACCCTCCCAGTCCGGGCCTGTTCCTATCCACAGAGAGAAACATTATATGTATGGCATGTCAGAATAAATCTTTCGTGAAAAACACTTGAATGCAGAACTTCATACACATACAGGCATGAAAAGTTATGTGTCACCTATGTAACAAAGCTTTTTTTCAGTAGGAAAATGTAACACATCTTCCTACCCATGCAGTAGAGAAATGTTATACTGTGTCAGAAGGAACTCTTTCAAAAAAGAATGCATCCATTCTCATCTCTGTACCTACACAGTAAGAGAACCATCATTCGTAGAACATGTAATAAAGTTTTTCATATCTTTGAGACAGGAAACTTGATTCCATATTTTTACACACGCTGTAGAGGACACGTGTGAAATACCTAAAAAAGTTTCTATTTATTCAAAGCTGGAAGTTCAGATGCAGGGGCAAAACGTTAACTCTTTGATACCAGAAGTTATGTATCGAAAGTTCTGTCAGTGGTTGGTGTGGTGGTGGTGATAATTGAATATACATTTCGATACAAATACAGTTGAGGAACCTTAAGTGCAGGGTTGTTGAAACTTTTCAAAAAAATCGATTTTTTGGATTTAAATCATGATTTATTTGATTTTAATGATTTTTAAAAAAAATGTATACAGTGAAACCCGATTTCACGTCATTCAAAGGACTGAAACGCTAAATCAGGGTTGTATAAAAAAACCTTAATGACATTGAAATAAAGTCTAATTTAAATTACATACCCAGGGGTCTGTCCAGGTCGAAATCGGGTCCGAAAACGGACCCTTCACAAAATTCAACAAGTTAAAAATGGACCCTTCACAAAATTCAATATCAGAAAAACGGACCCTTCACAAAATTCAATATCGGAAAAACGGACCCTTCACAAAATTCCGTTTGACCAAAACGGCCCTTTCACAAAATAACTATTGCACTTTTCAATTGAGTTTAGGAATTATTATCATTTAGCGATCGCCGATCGACACCCAATAATATCTTCCTAAATGTAAACAATGTTGATGATTATGACGGGAGGTAGGTTGATTGGAGGCCCTAAGCCAGGGGGGTAAATTACACCGCCACGATTGCAGTTTGAAGCAGACGCCTGCACTTGTTTGTTCTTCCTCCTAAGTTCCCCTCACCTGCTATGTAGGAGCTCTCTTTCTGGGAATAAAAATCGGACTAGTAGCGAGCGCTCATTTATTATTTCTTTTCATGTGAGTTGTGTTTATGCCAAAAAATTAAACATCAAGACATGTTCCACTATAATATTAATAAGGCTCATTGCCAGAAGAAAAGGTGATGACAGCTGTCATTCTCGGATAATTACAACGTTCTTCATGAATAAAGCCAGTGGCGTATGTAAAAAGGGCAGCCAGGTTGGGAGGAGATTAAAGAAAGCACTTTGTTTTCCAAACTGGCACATTTATGCACCATGTATTAAATGTTCAGAAATCGTTTGATGCAATCTCAAAATGATTAACTTAGTCCTAAATCTTATTCTAAAAGACAGACATAAATTCAGATCAATGCAATGTTTCAAAATCGCGCAAACGTTCTAACTCGCAATAATTCGTTTTGCATTTTGAAAAGAATCCGTAATTCTCTAATGTTTAGTAAATATCTGTAATAACTATAAATAATCTGAAGTAGAAAGGCCATGTAATGATTACACTAAAAGCAATGATTAAGAACAACTTGCAAGAGTGCATAACATCCAATTCAAAACAACGGGAGCTGCCGTCATTGCATGGCTAAGTCTAAGCTTATTGTTTACTAATTCACAACTGCATACTTATCAAACATAACATCCTTACGGGTGAAATCATTTTCAACTCCCTTCTTTCCCCCCAACTGAAAGCGTAATGTGCCAGATGGCCCTTTTACATTGCTGAAAAAACAGACATTCCAAAGGCATCTTTCAGATCACGCAAATAAAAGAAAACAGAAACAATTATTTATAAAAGGACATTTTATCTCGTTGCATTAAAAAAAAAAAAAAAAAAAAAAAAAGCTGATTGGATTTTTTTGAAGGAACAGTTATACTTCCTGTTTTGTAAAGGGTCGTTTAAACATCAATTTTGACTTCATTGTATTGTCTCCTGTATAAGAAAACTGTATGGTAAGGAAGGAGAAAAAGTTTTGGCAAATAAGAAAAGAAAAACGGACCGACATACCCAGGCATAGAGGGGAGAAAAAGGACATTGCCGGGTGCCGCGCCCTGTTTAATCCGTCGAGAATCCACACTGTGGAATGTGAAATGGGATAAATATAGGTCAATCACTGCTCAAAGCTGGAAAAAGGGGGGTGGGGTAGAAATAGTGTAATACTGCATTTTTTCATTCTTGGGAGTGAACAACAAAGCATAGGAGTGATTTTATTGGGATTTAATATCATTTTAAAGAGCGGTCATAGGGGTACACTACAGAGAAATGCTATCGGCATAGGCAGGGCCATAGCGAGCAATTTTTTGCTAGAACCAATCATTTTTGATAGAAGACTGAGAATTTATAACTTAATTAATTTTTTTAAACTAAATTAATGCATGGGCACATCTTACAGACTGGGAATTTTCTGTTTGGAGACCATATAAAAATGTACATTTGTATTTATTTAGATTTAATCTTCAAACATTTATTATAATCATTACTGTAAAATTCTGTGCCTTTTTTTTAACATAAATTTGTGATTTACTGTAAAATATTTGTAAAAAATATTTAAGGAATAAAACCCCAGGTCAGTGTTTTGGGGATATTCTGTGTACACTGACAAGTAATTTTTCTTTAATGGTACAAGTTGAAATTAATTTTTAAAAATGTTAGCTAATTTCTCCCATCTGTAATTATCTGCAACTTATTTTTGCTTTCCCTTCAATTGTTGAAATTTAACTAGATTTATAAATTGCATTTTTCACATCGTTAGTATTAGAGTATTTCTAGTCGAAACTGACAGACATTGTAATATTTAAAAATTACTAAAGTTTGAATTTGGGGTGTAAATAAAAGTGTTTAGTACCTGCAATTTAAAATCAAAACTACCATGGCCTACGTTTATTATAAAATCTGTTTTTTAATCATTTAAAAGTAAAGATTTAAAGCTTTATATTTTTAATTTTAATCGAATTTTTTTTTAAATATTGTTCTAGGGTTTGACTATCCCGGATGTTCGGTGAACAGGAATTATTCAGTTTTGGCCAACTTTTTTTTAAGGGAACTAACTATACCCATTTTCTTTTTAATTTTTTAAAAAATATTCAATTCTATTTCGTGATTGCTTTCTTGCTCAAAAATTAAAAAGAAAATTGGAAGAAGTTCACAAAATAAGGAAAGATTCACAAAAATAGAGAAAATTCACAAAATTAGGTATAAATTCACAAAATTAATTATAAATTCACAAAATTAGGTAAAATTTCACAAAAATAGGACCCTGGGAAAGAAACCTGGACTGACCCCTGATACCTTTTATTTCTTTGTATACAATGCTTCACAATTTAATTTTCAAAATTAATCTTAAATCGGTTATTTTACTTTGAGTTTTGTTCTTATTAATTGCATTACAAATGTCATTTTCTATACAAATGAGTTTCTGTAGATTTTTTTCTTGACCCTCACTACTTAAAAGGAATGCTTTCACTATTTTTACAGCTTAGATCTCTTCACTCGCAGAGGGAATTATACTTCCCTCTTCACCCATTTTTTTCTTGACCCTCACTACTTAAAAGGAATGCTTTCACTATTTTTACAGCTTGGATCGCTTCACTCGCAGAGGGAATTATACTTCCCTCTTCATTATCATTTTGTTCTTCCTCAGAGCTTTCCAAGTCAATCAAATCATTGATTGACGGAATCTCTGAAGTCACGACGTTTGCATCACAGGATAGGTATTCATGAAAATCATATGACGAAGGAAAGAACTCTTCTCTCTCATCACAATCATCAGAATCCTCGTGTTCCAGTTCATTTGTTTCCTCCTGGAAACCCCTTTTGCAAAAGAACTTGAGATGCATTTCTTCCCGACTTTTTGCCATGCTGAAGAAATAATGTTAAGAGCTTCAAGTACGTTTATAGACTTTTTTCGTTCTTCAGATTCTATACTGACAAGTGCATTTTTCAAAAGCTGTTTTCTATACTGAACCTTGAATGATCGTAAGATCCCCAGATCACAAGGTTGAATTTTGCTGGTGCAATTGGCAGGGAGACATTCTAGATGTACATTATGTAACTTTAAATTTACTTTATGAGCTGTGCATTGATCAAGAAGTAAAAGAATTTTACGTTTTTGAGAATGCATTCGGCTGTCTAATTTGCGAAGAAAGTTCTCAAAAATTGTCCATGTCATCCAAGATTTTTTGTACGAATCGTATTCAGTGGGAATGCTCTTCACGTCCTTAAAACACCTTGGTTTTTTGGATTTTCCAATAACCATGTGTTATAGCGGTGTTAATTTTTCACTGCCATCAGAGTTAGTACATGGCAAAACACTCAGCCGAAGTTTCGATAGTTTTCCTCCATGGCAGTTTTCAACCTTTACTGCAAAAGTTTTGTCAGGAAAAAGATTGTAAAACAGTCCAGTCTTTACTGCCTTTGTACTCTTTGGCTTTGTTGATGATATCCATTTTTTCGAGCAAAGAGAATCGCTTTCTTTTACAAGCCATAATTATGTACCAAACAGAGCAGCAAAATACTGAAGGAAGACAGCGGAAAAGAAAACAGCTAGCAAGTAAACAGCATCTAAACTTTCAGAATTCTAAAAAGTCCGAGGTCTTCACGTGATCAGTGGTATAGGAAATGAACTGTATACGCATGTGCGAACTGCTGTGATAAACAGATGCTTAAAAGATACTATAGAAAAGCCATTTTTTATCCCTTCCATGAATTGTATTCATGGGTGGTCAGTTTAACTCTTTAGCTCCCAAAGAGAATCTCATAGCTGTTGGTTCCCATCAAAACGGCAGAAAATGGCCTGCCCACCCTTTCCCCATGTAACCTCCCTTTTTGCGTCGCGTGAAAGGCTTCCTGTTGTGAAAATCTGAAGATGGTCTATTGTATCTACTCCAGAATACAGGAAGGTAGCAAATGACAAAAATTTAAAGTAACTTTACACTTCTCTCCCACTCTACCGGAAATTCCCCCAGCACTTAAACCCAATTCATCAAAAATCATCCACCTCATTCTTCAAGCTTGTTAATCCAGACACACCCGAAACACCTGTAAGGGGGAGGGAATTCCTAGAAAGCTACACTCCGTTTTTATCGGAATGAAGGCGCTCGGACAGTTGGAGGAGATAAAGAGTCATTTTCCCTCTTTTTATCCAAATAAAGGAAAAGGAATGCACATTGCCGCCATTCTCAAGAACTATTTCCTTCCCATCACAATTACTGCGACTTGTTTTAGAGAAAACGCATGAAATTTTTCTCGCCGAAAAAACGTTAAATGCAGGAAATCTAACGTTATTGACGGGATTTTTTAACATCACAAGTATAGGAAGATATTTGGAACCAATAGAAAATGACGTTATAAGCGGGGTAAACGGTAAATTTTTTAAAGTAAATTAAAAAATACTTGTGAACCAAATATGAAAATAAAATGCTTTTGAAATATGAGATAATTTTATTTAAGAAAAAGAACAATATGATGAAAAATAAATTTATTAACTGTAGATATATTCTTAGGATATTTGAAAATTTGAAACTAAGCTGTTCAAGTTGCTTCATGGCAAACACAAGTTTTAAAGCTTTCTGTACTATTAATTTGTTACATAATTTTGCAATGTTGAAAAAATTCTCTTGATAATTTAGCTATAGTTAACATATATAGTGGATATTCCAAAAAGTTGGTATCATGCTTGAACTCTTGTGTGTAGTAGGTAATAGAGATAAGTGGGCTATGTAAATGGAGAAAAATGTTTAAAATAAGGTAAGTAAAGAGATTACATGAACAAAAAATTCCTTTCGTTAATTTTCAATAAGTTATATATTTTAAGTTTGTATATGATCCCTTAACAAAAGAATTACTTATTAGTAAAATGTGCCCCATACACCAACTAATAAGGTGGCGTGAAAAATTTGAGCCTTTAATCATAAAACGTCTCGGATATTTTCAAACAAAGATGATCTGGTGTTATATTAGAATAAAAAAACTATTTTTTATGCCTCCTCTTCTGCACTCTGTGATGGCAGTGGTGTATTTATTTTTTCTGGTTGTCTATTATCAAGTTTCTTAAGTCTATTTTTAAAAAGTTTCAGTACAAGGTTATACATAAGAAGATGAGAATATTATAAAAGAGAGTATGCATGTGCTCAGACAGTATCAAATGCATCTGGAAGAATTTGCTTCTAGCTAGACGTATGTGTTTTAAGATACATAGATTAACTAAAAGGGTTTTTAAATACTGAGACTTGATTTAAAGATAAGAAAATGCACACAAAGGAAACATGTCATATGCCAGTTTTCTTAACATTTTTTATAAATTTAAATGAAGAAAATTTTTTCTCTTCTTTAAAGAAGTTGATACAGTTTTCTTACATCAAGATTTGGTACTTATGGATTATGGCATCCACCAAAATTTGATTGCCAAGAAACCAAGTTTGCACCAAGATGATGGTGGTAATATCACGTAAAAATGTCTTCATTCCTATAAACAGTGCAGCCTTAAAAACCATAGCAACAATCTTACTAAAATCATAATGTCACTAAAAAGATTTTTCTTTTTAGGTGGAATTGGAGCTGAATAAAAATATCAATATTTTAAGCCTCATAATAGGGTTTAAATATATTTTTTCCAGATCTTGGAAAATAGTTAACTGAAAAGAATAATGTTACACACATCAAGTTAAAATCTGTCATTATAAATTGCGGCTGATCCTATTTTCAGATAACCTCTTCTTCTGTATGATATGTAAGTTTAACCAGAATAAAACATCTCTGAAAGTATACATGTTTTAAAAATACAGTAAAAGAGGATGACAGCTCTATTTTTTGATCACCCAATTTTAATCTTGAGCCCCCTCCTAGGTTGCCTACTGCCGAACTATTTTTAGAAGTTAAATGTTATTCCCTTTCTTGTGAAACTCCAAAGAGTTTTATAGCTGACTGACAAATTTCATTTTCTTTTAATTAATTTTTTATTTAATTTGTTTTACTTATTTATTTTTTTTTACAGATTTCACAACTGTCCTGTGCATTTGTAATTTCTTCCTACCAAAGTCTCAGAGAGTATAATTTGAATTCTGATCAGAAGTGGGGAACGAAAATAACACGCAGGTCATTTTGAAAGTTCCAGTTATTGACTTCGAATGAAGACTTAAAATATCTTCAGATATTTCATTCCATGGGAGAAAACTCAAGTCATGAAAATTTAGTGTTTTCTTTAACAGAAAGAGAATTCTTGAAAAACAGTAAGAAAAATTTCATTTCTTTTTTTCCTGACTCTCAAAATTGTTCAAAATTCATCAGATGTTACTGTAAATGAACAAATAATGTGAATTAAATACCTGTGCTTGCTGCAAACATTTGTTGAAAGATTTATATGTACATTGAGAAAAAGAAACTGCTCAAGATTATTGCCTCGTTAAAGTTATTTGTTGAGTGATTTGTACTAAGTAGATTTCATCAATTGTCAGTCTTCCCCCTATGGATGTGAAAACTTGCAACATTGGCACTTGCCAGGAAATATTTTCTCAGCTTCCTCTTTCAAAAGTTGATTCTTGTCCTGATGCAGGTGAGGAAACTTTTGAGTGCAATGTATGTCAGAAGAACTTTTCTATGCAGTTCACCTTAGAGAGGCATGCTCTTACCCACATAGGTGAAAAACCTTATGTGTGTGACATTTGTAAGAAAAGATATTCTCGGAAGATTACCTTAAATACACATCTTCGAAGCCACACAGGGGAAAAACCTTTTGTGTGTGACATATGCCAGAAAGGATTCTCTCATAAGGTAGACTGCAATAGACATCTTCTTACTCACACTGGAGAAAAACCTTATGTGTGTGACATTTGTAAGAAAAGATATTCTCGGAAGATTACCTTAAATACACACCTTCGGACCCACACAGGGGAAAAACCTTATGTGTGTGACATATGTAATAAATCCTTTTCTCAGTTGGGACACTTAAAAAGACATTTTCTGACCCATACAGGAGAAAAACCTTATGTGTGTGACATATGTCAGAAAGGATTCTCTCATAAGGAAGACTGCAATAGACATCTTCTTACTCACACTGGAGAAAAACCTTATGTGTGTGACATATGTCAGAAGGAATTCTCTAGGAAGGTATTCTTAAATGCACATCATCGGACCCACACAGGGGAAAAACCTTATGTGTGTGGCATATGTCAGAAAGGATTCTCTCATAAGGAAAGCTGCAAAGGACATCTTCGTACTCACACAGGGGAAAAACCTTATCTGTGTGACATATGTAATAAAGCCTTTTCTGACAAGAGGAACTTAAAAAAACATCTTTGCATCCATAGAGAGAAACATTATATGTATGGCATGTCAGAATGAATCTTTCGTGAAAAATACTTGATTGCACATCTTCATACACCTACAGGCGTCAAAAGTTTTGTGTTGCCTATGTAACAAAGCTTTTCTTCAGTAGGAAAATGTAACACATATTTCCACCCATGCAGTAGAGAAGTGTTACACATGTGACCTGTGTCAGAATGAACTCTATCAAAAAGAGTGCAGCAATTCACATCTCAGTACGTACACAGTAACAGAACCATCATGTGTTATACATGTAATAAAATTTTTCATTGCTTTGAGACAGGAAACTTGATTCCATATTTTTACGCACACTGTAGAGGACGCGTGTGAAATATGTAAAAGAGTTTCTTTTTATTCAAAACTGGAAATTCAAATGCAGGGGAAAAACTTTACTGTGTGATATCAGAAGCTATGCATAGAAAGTTCTGTATGGGATTGGTGTGGTGGTGGTGAAAATTGAATATACATTTTGATACAAATACCGTTGATGAACCTTAAGTGTAGGGTTGTTATTTATTTTATTTTTTTTCAAAAAAATAGATTTATTTAATTTAAATCATCATTTATTTGATTTTAATCAGTTTGTAAAAACCGTACATATATACTTACATATTTATGTAACATTTATATTTTAGACAATGAAACAGTCATTATACAAAATACCAGTCATTAAGCTGTTTTTTTTTTTTTTTTTTTTTAAGTAAATTAAAAGATATTTGTTTACCAAATATGAAAATAAAATGCTTTTGAAATATGAGACAATTTTATTTCGGAAAAAGAACAATATGATGAAAAATAAATTTATTAACTGTAGATATATTGTTAAGATATTTGAAAAAGTTGAAACTCAGCTGTTCAAGTAGCTTCATAGCAAACACAAGTTTTAAAGCTTTCTCTACTATTAATTTGTTACATAATTTTGCAATGTTGAAAAAATTCTCTTGATTTTTGGCAGTTGATAATTTAGCTATAGTTAACATATATAGTGGATATTCCAAAAAGTTGGTATCATGTTTTAACTCTTTATCGATAAGAGAAAAGTGAGCAATGTAAATGGAGAAAAATGTTTAAAATAAGTAAAGAGATTACATGAAAAAGAAATTCCTCTCATTAATTTTTAAAAAGTTATATATATTAAATCTGTATATGATCCGTTAACAAAAGAATTCCTTATTAGTAAAATGTGCCCCATACACTAGTAAGGTGCCGTGAAAAATTTGAGCCTTTCATCATAAAACATCTCGGATATCTTCAAACAAAGGTGATCTGGTGTTATATATAAATTTGAATGTAGGCGTGTTTTACTATGCAAAAAATTCTTTTCTTTCTTAATTTCTATTGAACACCCGAAACAAGACCTTCTAACATGATTTTTTTTTCCTTCCAGAGCCCTTAAATACTGGTTTAAATCAGCGTATGTTTCTCTTTATACTTCGACACTGTTTAGAATATAATTCTCAAACTGTGTTCATTACCTCATAGTAGTGTTTAGCTCATTTTACTAATTGGGAACGTTGTTGTATGAGGGTCATATAAAAACTAAAAAAGTGCAACTCTTTGAAAATTAAAAGAATAATTTTTTCTTAATGTAGTCTTTTCTTACGAATTTTGAAGATTTTTTCAAGTGACATTGACCTCTTATCTCTAAGAGATAAAGAATTAAAGCGTGTTACCACCTTTCTGATACACCCTGTATAAATTTCATTTTCAATAATTATAAACGCATTATTATATCCTATTAATACTAATTGTATCTTCATATTAATACGTTATTTATTTTGTAAATATTATCCTTTTTGAATATTTATTTCATTTTATAAAAAAAGCTGTGTCTTACACTGTGCATTTTATTGTGTTGCTCATTTGAGATTTATTTCAAATCTAATTTGCTTCCATTCTCAAAAATAGAGATATCGAAAGTAATTTATTTACTCTAATTTAGTGAAATATTTTTTTAATGTTCTGTGCAGGGTAATCTGAGGCCAGTTGTAACATTTTGCACATTTTATCAATATTTTCGTAAGTTAACACAAAAATACAATACAAATTTAAGCTAGACGTCAAAAGAACCTTTGCAAACATTTGCATAAATGCAATTTTAGAATTACAGTTGACACATGAGTCAAGTTTTAATGCATGTATGTCAATTAATGCAATGTTACAATTGTCATAACCTGCAGCAACTATGACAGATTCATATGGCAATTTTAATATGCAAGTTTGTATCACTGAAAGTGCATATGTATTTGTAATAACATTTTTGACAGCATTTCTTTAAGCTAGCATCCAACAGAAAATGATATCATCTAATGAGTTACGTTATAGAGGGACAGTACTTCAAAAACCTAATAGAGCAACCTTTTACTCCAAAACTACCAAAACACATTATTCATCATGTCACAAAGACATTTTAAACTCATTTCTTTGCAATTTCTGTCTTTGAATTGTTAGAGGGTGCTGTACCATACTACACAGCCATCATACTACTTTGTGCATTAAACTTATGTTAGAATTGACCTGTGTAACTTTTTGACTCCAGTCCTTTTTTATTTTTAAAAATATACATTTACAACTATTTTTAAATCACCAATTTCAACCTTTCTTTTTACTTTTAATCATGCCCAACCAAATACAGAAGTTTGTCACCAGAACCTCTGAATTGTACCTCCTCTCAAAACTTGTGACGATTCACATCTCTAGTTCACTTTATAGACATTGACAGGAAAGTAGAGGAACTGTGACACAGTTTGAAAAACGTCGCCTAAAAATCATACCAGCGCTACATTCTTTTTTTTAGAACATGTTTTTATCCTAATCACATTTCAAGAAATTCTGGAAGGGTCCAAATGGCAGAACTTCTCACAAAAGCTTGATTGTTGACATCCATATTTTAGAAAGTGATTCTATCAACCTTTCAAGTATACTGGGCAAGTTGGAGTGTTTAGGCTGATTAATTTTTATTTTTTACCAACTATGCAAAAAATTCCAGAGCTTTTTTCAGATTTTTTGGAATCTTTTGGAATTTTTCGCATAGTTGGTAAAAAATAAAAACTAATCAGCCTAAGCACTCCAACTTGCCTAATATGTTGACATCCATTTAACAAAAATCCCAATTTCAGGAAGAATCTGAGCCCCAACATTTCCCTGTCTTATACATCATACTTAATTTGGTGATCTTCCCATAAAAATTTTAAAATAAGATGAAAAGTATAAGTACATATTATATCCAAAGTAGAACTTTGCAACATTACTTCCATCGTTAAAGAGCTTTCAACTGCACAACACCAGTTGTCTTTGGTCATCCTCTGTTCTAAACTATTATTTTTATTCTCATATTTTAAAATTTTGTTTAAAGATTAACTTTTTAAATCACATGACCAGTTTTATTGATCAAAATAATTTTCTTTCGGCATGTTATAAATTGATTTAAATCAGTGATTTTTTTCAAAAAAATCAGTTGATTTAAATCGGATAACCCTTCTTAAGTGTGTGACATGTATGTAAGAAGGGATTCTCTGTAAACGAAATTTTGAATAGACAACAGCTTTTAAATATCCATGCAGTTATGGCAATCCATGCACGGTGATGTGTATTAATTAGCATGAAGCTGAAAGGAAGTGCGGATAAACATAGTCATGTTGATAATTGTTGACTAATTATTCACAAGTACAGTCTAGATTGGGGATGATTGGGATAATTTTTATCCTTTAATTAAATATCATTGTCATTTGCAATTCTGAAATTGACAATATTGATCATTACTTCAATATTCAGTTACATACAGACCTATTAACTTTTCCTAGCAAATTTAAATTATATATGTATAAATAAAATTAGTCTTTTGTCTGTACATTACTTGGAATTCAAAAATTTTGCGATTTCTATCTGTTTCAAGCACCTGGGAATCCAGTACGACCCTCAAAAAAACGGTTGTCTGTCTGCCGTTCTGTCATTCTGTCCATGATGATTTTTTTGTTCGATCATCACATCATGTAAAAATGACTGAAGCGAATGAAATGAAATTTGGTGACATGATAGGGGGTCACTTAACTATAAAAAATTGGACGCATGTATTTTAAAATCTTGATTAGATTTTGAGATTTTACGAAAATTGTTTCAAACTTCTTACATTTATATTTAAACATCACATAATAAAGACTAAAGCGAATAAAATGAAATTTGGTGACATGATAGGTGATCACTCAGCTTGAAATATAGGCATCAAATTTTTAAAAAATTATTAGATTTTGAGATTTTCCAAAAAACCTTTCAAACTGCATAAATTTTTGTTTGCTCATTACGTAATAACAGCTAAAGTGAATGAAATGAAATTTGGTGACATGATAGATGGTCACTGAACTTATCTGGCTAAAATAGGCTAATTTTTCAAAAATCTTGATTAGATTTTGAGATTTTGCAAAAATTGTTTCAAACTGCTTACATTTATGTTTGCGCATCACGTAAAAATGACTGAAGCAAATGAAATGAAATTGAGTGGCATGACAGGTGATCACTTAACTAAAACTGTAGGTGACGAATTGTTTCTAAATTTTAATTAGATTTTAAGATTTTGCAAAAATTGTTCAAAATATGAAAATATTACGTATAAACCACTGAATCAAGTGAAATAAAATTTAGTATCGTCACTGGTGGTCACTTGAACTCTTTGCGTCTAAGTATTTAAAAATTTTTTAATGGAATTTGAGATTTTGTGAAAATTTAGTACATGTTTATTATAATGCAAAAATATCTACAGTGAACCAAACAAAATTTAGTTACTGGTTAGGAATCACCTCTTGACTTGAAAAACACATTCAACCAGAATAAAATATAATTTTTTAAAATAGAAAGAAGCTCTCTATAATAGTCAAATTTACTGATCACTTTGTTACTCCCAAGCATGTAATCTTTTAACAGTAGACAGAAGATATAATATTTATTTCTGTACTATTGCTAATATACTACTTCCATTCGTTATACACCTACAATGCTGACAAACCTTATAGCTTTTTGAAAATTTGCATTAGGTACTAACCCGTCAACGACGGGTACTTCAGCTAATATATACACTAGCTGAAGTACCCGTTCTTCGCACGGGAATGAATGGACTTTTTGATATTACGATTTGTGGTTATTACTATTCATTGTAATAAACAGATATAGCAAAATTGATATCGCGTTATATTGTGTTCAATAATCATGCATACCGAATTTCAAGGCAATCGTTTGTACGGTGCAGAAGGCGATGCGACGTAGCGCAATCTAGTGGCGAGTTTTAGCAAAACGGATACGGCAAAAATATTCTTCGCATTCAGATATCGATGTATACGAATTTTCATGACGATCGGCTGAATAGTCCTGAAGTTCATTTGTGGACGCAACATTGAGTGGCAAGTTATAGGAAAATGGATAGCGCCAAACTCATCCCCGTGTTCAAATATCTATGTATACCTATTTTCATAGCAATCAGTTACCATCAAGTGGTCAGTTAACCATCTAGTGATTAATTAAAGTAATGATTTGCTACAGCGCCGTCAAGTGGCGAGTTGTAGCAAAATAGATAACGCCAAAATATTCTCATTGTTGAAATAGCTATGTATACTGATTTTCATAGCGACCGTTTGAATGGTCAGGAATTTGGCCTGCTGCAGCGTCATCTAGTGGCGAGTTAAAATAATAATGCATTGCAGTGCCATCTAGTGGTGAGTAACATCAAAAGTAACGCAGTTAGAATATATTCTTCGTTCTCAAATGTGTAAGTATAAAAAATTTTATGCCGATCAGTCGAACGGTATAGAGGTTGATGCGTTGCAGTGCCATTTAACGGCAAGTTACAGCAAAATGGATAGTGAAAAATATTCTCCGTGTTCTAATATCCGCGTGTACCAAATTTCATCGAAATGGGTTGGACGATATTCGCATAGCAAACGGCTAAACGGAATAGAATTCGACGTTCTGCTGCGCCACCTAGTGGCTAGTTAGAGGAAAACGTATAGCATAAAAACCTTCTCCATGATAAAAGACTTAGGTGAACCAAATTTCATGGTAATCGGTGAAACGGTGCTGAGTTTTTCAACCTCCTACACACATACCAACATTCATTTTTATCTATCACCAGTCTTATTATATATACCAGTCTCAAGTAAAATCCAGTTTCAAATCTAAGCCTCGCCATAGTGCCAGCATACGCCATTTTGCAAGAGTTTTTTCAGGGAATCATTCGAAGCATTGACTTAGCAGCAATCAAAATGGGAAATGGTTCGATTGCCAGACATTTTTTTGAAAAGTGGAATCCCTTAATACAGCCTCATTTTTTAAATTATCAACTATAACATGTTTTATTCATCGTTACCTCGATGAACTAAATGCGAAGATTTCAACTTTCTGAAATTTGACGGATTTCCCCCAAGTTAAATCAATGTACTCAATTGGCGAGAATTCTGAAGCTACATCGCTTGAAATGCCCTAATAACTGCATTATTTCTGCAAGGATAGTTAAAATTTAATGCTGTATTCTAAGAAAACCTATACACTTGTTTTCAAAAATGCTATTCCCTTAAGCTCTCAGTAAATTGCGCCAAAACGCCTAAAACTGTGCAGACCGCTAGAACTCACTTTCTAAAAATCGGCCTATCAGCCATTTTATTTTTCGCCAAACTAAAAAAATTTACATATTAGTCTCGGAAATCTTCGATCCTCATTGTTTTGCGTATAAAACATTTCATTCCTGCTCTCATTTTTTATGCGCACTCGATATTATAATTAAAAAAATAACCTTACAAATATAAACTAAAAAAATCATTATTATTCTTTTATTTTCACTTTAAGAATTTAAAACATTTTATTCGGCAAAACCGCCACACATGGCATCCAAGATGCTTATTTCACACTTTCACTACAGGGGTTACAATTACATAAAGCTTTCTGCGTGGAGAACATAAAAAATCTTTTAAATTCCGGGAACGGGTGGACTTTCAAAGTTTTAAAGTGGACTATCATTTATTCTATATTATTTTACATATATCTGTGTAAAATTTCAGGCTGACAGGTCCATTTTTGTGGAATTGCATACTACCCAAATCAACAAATTGACAAACAGAATTTCATTTTTATTTATAAGATAACCTATGCTTGTTTTTAAAAATACCCTCTCATTAAATTGCGCCAAGCGCTAGAATCATAGAAAATCTGACACACTTTCAGATTTTAAATACACACTAAAGTGCTATATATAAAAAGAGTTATAATCCATACGTCTTCCCTATTTTCGTTCCTTATTTTATTAAGTTGGAAAGTGTATCATTATTCATGAGTGTGATTAAACAAAATTAAAATTGATATTTCTAACATCCTTTTTTCTGGATGTAATATATTAGAAATAGATGCAATAAAGCTGCTCAGAAAAATGCACAATTCCAACTGAATGAAAATTTCAACAACTTATAAGCAGGTGTATTCATAACCCAAATAGCAGACTATTAAATTACGATAAATAGCGCCAAGCGTTAGAATCCTCCTCAAAATCACACATCAACCCCTTTTATTTTTCGCCCAATTAAAAAGTTGCACATTTATTTTCGGAAAATTTCCAAATTCTATTTTTCTTTTGAGTATAAATCATTTCATTCCCACTCTGATTTCAAATGCACACGATATTTTATTTTAAAAACAACCTTACAAATAATCTAGTCAAAAAAAAAAAAAAATCGTTATTCTTTTATTTTTACTTCAAGAGTCTGAATCATTTAATGAACTGCCGAATGTGGCAACCTAGATAAGCTTAATTGTCGCTTAATGCACTGTGGGGTTACAATTACGAAATGGCGGAAAGCAAAAATTAGCCTTTTGCGATACGTTTTTATCGATATTTCCTAAAATAGTTCGAATTTTGAAAAAATCGCTTCGAGGTGTGTCGGGACCTGTCATGGAGAATTTCCGTTCAAAAATTGGTAGGTCTACGATCACCCGTTTGCGAGCTACGCGAGACACAGACAAACAAACAGTTTACACACATTGTTTTATTACTATAGATACCAGTCTCAAATAAAATCCAGTTTCAAATCTAAGCCTCGCCAAAGTGCCAATATACGCCATTTTGCACGAGTTTTTTCAGGGAATCAATCGAAGCATTGACTTAGCAGCAATCAAAATGGGAAATGGTGCGACCGCCAGGCATTTTTTTGAAAAGTGGAATCCCTTAATACAGCCTCATTTTTTAAATTATCAACTATAACATGTTTTATTCATCGTTACTCCGATATACTATATGCGAAGATTTCAATTATCTGAAATTTGGTGGAGTTCCCCCAACTAAAATCAATGCACTCAATTGGCGAGAATGCTGAAGATAGATCGCTTGAAATCCCTTAATAACTGCATTATTTCCGCACGGATCATTAAAATTTAATGCTGTATTCTAATAAAACCTTTGCACTTGTTTTCAAAAATCCGTTTCCTTAAGCTCTCAGTAAATTCCAAGCCGGAAACAGTGCAAACCGCTAGAACTCACTTTCTCGGCATTTGAGCCATTTTATTTTTTCGCCAAACTAAAAAATTTTAACATATTAGCTTAGGAAATCTTCAATTCTTATTGTTTTGCGTATAAAACATTTCATTCCTGCTCCGATTTCCCATACACACGATATTATAATTAAAAAAAAATAACCTTACGAATATAAACTAACAAAAAAAAAAAATCATTATTATTCTTTTATTTTTACTTTGAGAATTTAAAACATTTTATTCGGCAAAATCGCCACACATGGCAACCACGATCCTTATTTCACACTTTTTTCACTACAGGGGTTACAATTACGGAAAGCTTCTTGCGTGGAGAACATAAAAAATCTCTTAAATTCCGGGAACGGGTGGACTTTCAAAGTTTTAAAGTGGACTATCATTTATTCTATATTATTTTACATATCTGTGCAAAATTTCAGGCTGATAGGTCCATTTTTGTGGATTTGTATACGAATCAAATCCACAAACAAACAAACAAACAAACAAACAAACAGAATTTCATTTTTATTTATAAGGATTACATGCATGTTTACTGTCCCTCTCGTGCCCACCACTAGGGACAAATGGGACATAATTTAAATTGAAGAAGGGAAGTGCAAATTTTCCTAAACATGTTTAACAAAGTTTGTGTGCCCCTTGAAAAACATGGAAAATTCAGATTTTTTTTTTTTTCTTTTGATGAATTATCTAAGTGAAAACTTGAGAAAAGTACTTATTTTCCCAAAATCCTACAAATATTCAGCTTAATCAGAAAAATAACAATGTTTTTGATTGCAAGGGAAAGGATATTTCTTTTATTTTTATGAAACATAATTTTATCCAAATTTACAAATGGCTTTATATTTTCTTTCAGAGTTTCAATTTTTTTCAGCAGGCTATATTGGCAACTTTTAGTCTATTAGTAATAAGACCTAGATAAAATGAACTCAAATAATTTCTTAAATATTTACTGCAAAAAAAGGCTGCATGGCTCTCGAGTCCCATATCGCTGCCAACAGCTAAAGATATTATTTTAAAATAGCATATTACTTTTAAAATGAACTTTATTGAGGTTTGATTATTTTGTTAACTCGAACATAATAAATATGATTTATTTATTTAATTTATTAATTTTATTTTTTACCAACTATGCGAAAAATTCCAGAGCTGGGAACCGAACCCAGGACTGCCGCTTAACGTGCGGGTGCTCTACCACTGAGCTACTCTGGGACGGTTTCCAGATGAAATTTCTCGCATTAGAACCATTGGCATTTATCATCTTCCTCTGCAAACCACAGATGGAATAGTCCTGGGTTCGATTCCCAGCTCTGGAATTTTTCGCATAGTTGGTAAAAAATAAAATTAATCAGCCTAAACACTCCAACTTGCCTAATAACTTGAAAGGTTGATAGAATAACTTTCTAAAATATGGATATTATTATATTTTCATGATTTTATTTCAATTACTTATTGTTATTATTATTGTTAGTATTACATTTAGCAATAAAGAAATTTGTAAGAAAATTTCAAAGGTGTCTGCAAAATTGAAAATTTTCTGTGAACATCGTTCGAACGTTCATCTATATTATCTGGGTCCATTAGTGATATCAGATGATACAGTTATAGTTAATTTAGAGTGTTAAGTACATACATGCAATGGTGGATTTAAAGTAAGCAGGGCTCTAGGCATCATATATATATGCTGGGCCTCGAGTTTTCGGTTTTACTTTTACTTCTCAAAATCTCATGAATAAATTCTGTTTTGCAGACCTATTCCCCTCTTTCAAATTATATGTAGAAACTAGATGTGGAAACTTTCGTTTAAAGTGAACTTTCTTTAAAATCCTCAAATTGTGCTACACAGTCAGAACAAACTTAATTTAGAAGACAGCTCTATCTGATGATGCTAATATTGTTTTTCTGCAGTTGTAATTACTAACGTTATTACGTGTTAGGCAAGAAAAAATGCCAAAAATCACATTATTCAAGTCTCACTATAAAATATAGCCTATGTCCTTCAGGGATATTGTAGTTTTCTATTAGTGAAGGAATTTTTGAATCTGTTCAGTAGTTCCAGAGATTACCTCCTACAGATAAACAAATTTTTAATTCACTAAATAAATATGAACCGTGTTTAATATTTTTGTTTCATAACTGAATTCACTGATGTATTGATTCAAATTCATATTAACTGATGTAATGACTGAAAATAACGTTAACTGATGTATTAACTCATATTTATATCGAACAACAAAAATCCTTTGGTTCTTGCAATTCCCAGTGCCCTTGGCTTTGGTAACTTCAGTGGGATGTAATCTTCCATATCTGCAAAATAAATTTATAATTGATCAGTCTTTAAAATAAAGAGGCATTGTACATCTTGTTCAAAAATTCCATTATGTCATTTAAAGTATAGACTTGGGGTTTTTATCTTCTTCCTCGGTGGATATATCCCTATCATTATGAAATAAATTTTTGCTTTGTTGCTGCTATCAATCCAAATCATTATAAGAAAGTTGCTTTGTTGAACAAGACAGTCTCTTTCTTCCCTTCTTTAGCCATTTTTGACATGCTTTAGCAATTTCTTCCTGTAATGCAGTTAGAACACAATTCTCTGTTTTCCTCTCTATTTTAACATCTGATTTCTGGGGAAGCTTTAGATTATAGATGAATGAATTCATGTAGCACTGCTGCTCAATCTCAACAGCAATTTCTATCAAAGTTACATTGCAACTGGCACTTGTTGAGGGAAAACAGAAGTCTTCCTTTGGGGTTGCTAATTAATAAACGATCGATCACAGAGGATGCAAGAAAATCCTCCGAAATAAGGGGGGAAATTCCAGTGCATTTTAACCCATGCATGATATTGTTCTTTGTAAATCCTGAATAGAAGGCTTTCCCAGAAGTGGATGCAACACTATAAATGCTTATGATTTTTCTAGGATTGCGGATCAACCAGTTATTTTGAACAATATGATACTTGGTTTTAAAAGGGGCATACAAAGTAACATCAAGGGGTTAGAGGCAATGGCCACAATGGAGTGTGAATGTTAAAGCCACTATGCCATGCTCTTTTGCTAAAGAAATAGTTTTTATGCTATGATATGGTTTTTATGATTATTCATAAGTATCAAAGCTGGCTTAACACCTTACATATTTTCTAAAGTGTTCCAATCAGTTAAAAAATTTGTCTGCTGCCATCTAACATTTTCGGTGAGTAAAGTAATGGACACAGGGGAGAGGCTATGGGGCTTCAGACTCGCCCTCTTCAAAAGAGATTGATAAATTTGTAACATTCTACTTTATTATACACTTTAAAAGGTTTAATGATTTTTTTTTTTTACAAGTTAGCCCCTTCCAAAAAATCTTACATTCCTTCAGACTAAATTTTGCTTTATTGTACACTTTGTTTTGGGTGAAATAAGAGTTTTTCAAAATTTAGCCTCTCCCCACCGCCCCCCCCCCCCCCAAAAAAAAAAAAAAAAATCTGGATCCATCTATGTGTGCCAGACCTAAACTTCCAGATGGACAGTCGTGCAAGTAAAAAATCTTTTAAAGTCAACATGAGGAGGAATTGTGTTTCCGCTTGTATTTATGAAGTTCAACATTATTAGCTGATGTTATTTGGCCTGCTTTTCCCACATCATGTCTTGAAATAACTTTAGGAGGGTCTGTTACTGTACTTAAGCCTGTTTCAACACAATTGTAAATATTAGATGATTTGAGCATTTACTTGTTTTGAACTTCTTCAAGTTTCTTGAAAAATAAGTTCACATTATTCTTCTTAAAACTGCTTGTTCTTGACTGACTTGTAACTTCAAGAGTACGGTAAATCTTTAAGTCTTGTCATAAACCAACACATTCTTCTCTTGCAGTTTTATTTTCATACCATGATGAAGGTACTACTTTCCCCAAAGAACTGAGCATAAATTGTAAGCCAAATGCCTTGGTTTGAAAAGCCATAGCACATTTAGCATGACATTTTCAAGTAATCACTTTTTTTTTTCGTTCATTAGAAAATATTTTCCTTTTTGCCAATATTTAAAGCTGGTACACATGATGCTAAATCAGAGCTTTTTTTTTTTTTTTCCAATAGAAACATTTTTTCCAAGCCTAGACTTTGAGACAGTGAAAGATTCAGCAACAGATCTCATAGCACATTCTTTGGGAAAACAGGGATGTCCCTGTCGAAAAAAATTTAAATCCCAGAATTTTTTTTCGGAAGAGGTCCAAATGGTGGAAGAGGCAGAATTTTTCACAAAACAACTTCATCATTGTTATTTTGTTAACTAAAACCAAAGTAGTGGTCTCACATGGCTAACACTGCCAAATGTTGGCCGCCACTTGCTGAATGGCAGTTAAAAAGTCCTTGCACACAGGTAAATATTTAGATCCATTAGTCGCAATGGTCAGTGTCTCAGCAGATACTGAAATATAAAAAGACATCCAAGTTGTGAGTTTCGATGAAACTCGATAGTGAGTGACAATTACTGATTATCTTGTAGCAAGCAAAATTAAACTGAATGCATTAAAAAAATCCTCAAATTTAAAATTCTTGGAGGAATCTTTTCAGATCCTCAATTACAAACATAATTTTGAAAAGCTACTACATATGCTTGCCCAGAGGCTGTAAAACCCAAAGCATGATTGTATAGTTACTAGATTAATCCCATTTACCACATCATATTTATTAAATTATGAATATCTCACAATATAATTATGCTGCTATTAGTGTTTAACTTTGTAAAAGATTTTTTAGTTTTACAGATAATATACTCTTGTGTGTTTTTAAGTACCTACAAATAATATAGAATAAATTTTAACTAGTCTTTATTTCGTATTTAATTACAAATTTGAAATGCAACATTTTTTTCAATTAAAATTAAATATAAAAAATTTAATATTTGGCCTAAACTGTGAGCTGAATATTCAGTATTCAGCCTCAACTGTTGGCCGAATATTCGGTGTTCAGTATTTTCATTACATCTCTTAATTCATATGACTTTTGTGATTTTTTTAAAAAGCTATATGATGTACATGTTTATAAGAATACAAAGTTCATTTATTGAAGTTTTCAGGATTTTTAAAAGTCTAACTTGATTTGTTTTTGAGTTGGGGGGGGGGCTGTTACAATTTATCCTCAATCTTGTCACACTACCACTGGATATCATTTTTCCACTCTTGTGAGTCACATTCTTTCAGTATTGCTCCTATATCTGCACAAACTTTTTAACAGAAAATGACTTTCCGTTCAAATTTTCTGAATGTAGATTATGCTAAACATGTTTAGCATGTAATCAAATAATTAAAAATCCTTGGTGTATAAACAAAAAATATCAAAAGTAGTCAAATAAATCTGAATTTTTAAATTTTTTCAGTACCAATCCAATTCAAATTACTGAAGTATATTTGTACTTCCCCATTCACACTTCTAATTTGTTCTTTGGTCATTCATAAAAAGTAAATATGAGGTTTCTTTTTAAGCACTACACTTTTATGCTTAAAATAAATAAAAAATAATTATAAAGATGTGGAAGTTTTAGCTAAAAAATTTACTTTCTAAAAATGTAGTCTTGCCATAATCTAACAAATTTTTATTTTAACTTTTTTTTTAATGTACATAAAATAGTCTTTTTATAAGCACTAAACTTTCTTTCTTAAACTTCTGTGTGAAAAATTTTTACATCATAAAGAAAAAGTATTTTACAATTGTATTGGCTAAATATTTTGTTTTAACCAATGGCTTTCTTATAAGCTAATTAAAATGACTGTCATTTACAAAAAGTATCTGAAAAGTTTAATTTCAAGCATAACTTACAGAATTATTTCTAAGAAATTTTTGTTAGTTTTTGAAATTGAAAGATAAGCTTAAGTTGTGATAATGTTTTTTTTTTTTTTTTTTCCCAAGAATTACCTGACTGTGTGTTAGCTCATGGTGTAGTTTGTTTTCCCAAAGATATACTTTCCCTGGCCTCCTTTTTGCTTTTACTTTTTTCTTTTTCCTTCATTCAGCAAATATATTTACAGAGTGTCCCAAAAGGAGTACCTGTTTTAAAAAATAAACAAATATTTAAAAAACTCTCTTGAGTTATTGAAAAAATTCTTGCTGGAAATAAATGCGTAATGTCTGGAATTATTTGGAACACTTATGTTAGTACAAAATCGTGCAATATATATACTTTTTGCAATTTCTCTTCTGGAATGGCTACACTCTCCTGACACACTGAGCCTCACCTGGCCAAATGGACAAGGAACTGAACATGGTAAACTGCTGAAGTGGGAAGTTTTCACGTTCAGGCCCAATGTGCAGCTGTGCATCAAAAGGGCTTGAGTTGTGGGTGGTTTTCTCCAGATGTAATGTGAATAGGCATTAGAACCCCCCATAGTTTTCTGACCAAGGTATCCCCTCCTGTAGCTGATATTCCTCATGTAGTCTTGCCATAATACTCGAACAAACTCCTGATAGATTGATCGCTGCAACTTTTGTTTTCAAAGTAGATTTTGGCAGTAACAACATCCTTCAAATGGGCCCCAAAGAAAAAAAAAACCATATAGATTTCAATCCAGCAAGTAAGATGGTTAATTCATATCCTTGCCGGTTGCATACGAGTAATCAAGGCAATATCGCAGTTGTCAAAGGACCAAACAATATTTCAGTTTCATCTGTCAATAACATTTTGTGCTAATATAATAAAGTAATCCAAAAAAAGTTCCAGGTACTAGACATTCGTCCACTGCTAGAATATTATTTTCTTTTTCAACTTTATTTTTAAAAACAGATACTCCTTTTCTGATCACCCTGTATATACTGCTAATTTCTTCTCTCTCTCTCCTCTTCCAATCTCTTTGAATATTTATTCTCTCTGGTATTCTTAATGTTTTCTTCTTCTGAATGGCAACTTGCTTTGTGTTTATTTCCTAGCCTGTGTCAATGACTGAGCTTTCGAGATAGGGTGGACCTTTCGTAATACACAAAATGATCATATTGCACTTTTTTTATGTGTGCGTTATTGGAAAAATTCTTAGCTAATTTTGACTTAAAATTGTGTTCAGTCTTAACACATCAACTGCTATTTTTCATTTTCACTGAACAAAATTCTCCTTGGTTTCTTTTAATAGTTGGGATATTCATTTATGCTGCAACCCATGTTTTCTACAAAAATTTCCTTTTCTTATAATTATTTTTTAATAACTTATTTATTTATTTTCTTACAGATTTTACAATTCTTCTGTGCATCTATCATTGCTCCTTGCTGTGAAAGGTTTTACATTTAAGGTTCTTGGATGTTTGAAATGTAGAAGGATTTCAATACTGATGAGAAGTGGATAGTTAAAAACACATGATATGTTCACTTTGGAAGTCCCAAAGCAAGGAAAACTGAAAGTACATCTTCATAATCACACAGGAGAAAAACCTTACGTATGTGACATATGCCGGAAGGGATTCTCTAGTAAGTACAGCTGTAATAGACATCTTCTTACACACACAGGGGAAAAACCTTATGCGTGTGACATATGTAACAAAGCTTTTTCTGAAAAAGGAGCATTGGCTAAGCATCTTCGTACTCATACAGGCGAAAAACCTTACGCATGTGACATATGTAAGAAAGCTTTTTCTGAAAAAAGAGCATTGGCTAAGCATCTTCGTACTCATACAGGCGAAAAACCTTACGCATGTGACATATGTAAGAAAGCTTTTCCTGAAAAAGGAGCATTGACTAAACATCTTCGTACCCACACTGGTGAAAAACCTTATGTGTGTGATGTATGTAAGAAAGCTTTTTCTATGAAAGGAAACTTAAATTTACATCTTCGTACTCACACAGAAGAAAAACCTTATGTATGTGATGTATGTAAGAAAGCTTTTTCTGTGAAAGGAAACTTTAATTCACATCTTCGTACTCACACAGAAGAAAAACCTTATGTATGTGATGTATGTAAGAAAGCTTTTTCTGTGAAAGGAAACTTAAATTCACATCTTCGTACTCACACAAAAGAAAAACCTTATGTATGTGACATATGTCAGAAAGGATTCTCTCAAAAGACTGACTGCAATACTCATCTTCGTACCCACACAGGTGAAAAACCTTATGTGTGTGATATATGTAAAAAAGCTTTTTCTGTGAGAGGAAACTTAAATTCACATCTTCGTACTCACTCAAAAGAAAAACTTTATGTATGTGATATATGTGAGAAAGCTTTTTCTGTGAAAGTAAACTTAGATTCACATTTTCGTATTCACACAGAAGAAAAACCTTAGGTATGTGATGTTTGTATGAAAGCCTTTTCTGGGAAAGGAAGCTTTAATATACATCTTCGCCATCACACAAAAGAAAAACCTTACTTGTGTGATATATGCCAGAAAGTATTCTCTCGAAAGGAAGACTGTGATAGCCATCTTTGTACTCACAGAGGTGAAAAACCTTATGTGTGTACCATATGTAAAAAAGCTTTTTCTCAAAGAGAAACATTGACTAAGCATCTTTGTACTCACACAGGAAAAAAAAAAAGCTCAGGGCCAGCCTAAGCACAAAATGCTGTGTGTGCAGGAATGAGGTTTGATGCTCCTTACAGTGAAAATGGGTATACTATAAAAATCCCTCCGAAAATGGTATGGATGATCTATAACTGAAATTTTTCTAAATTTAATACCTGAAATTAGCATTTTAAAAGGATTAAAAACCAAACTCTGAAACTAATAAGTATCAGGAAATATAAGATATTAAAATAAAGTTTTTAGTACCTATTCATAGTTCTTACATTTTTAAATGATTTATTCTGGTACCAATTCTTTTAAGATTTTTTTAACTTCTATAGGCATACTGATCTGTACTTGCGTAGAAAGCAAACTCATTTAAAATGATTTTGACTCAATTTATTGTTGTGTGAAATAGAAAATAGCAGGCACATTTTTTAGCGCCAACAAAAGTTTTATTTGATTTTATATTCATGGAAAATTTATTTCAGTTTGAATATATCAATAGATGAATTAAGCATGTGATAGTAACTATAATTCATTATCTATAATTTTTCAGTTCTGTCACAACAATGGAGCGAAGCGCTTGAAGCCGCACTCTTCACTGTACTTTCAAGTAACATTTTATTTGTTGAATAAAGGTTATTAATACATTCAAACAGCTCAATTGCATATAAAATTACATAAAATTATAGTTTTATCCTTATTATTTTTCTATAATTTACATTTCGCCACCCCTGTCAAAATCTCACCTGTGCAACTGCACATGTCACATACACTGTAGGCCGGCCCTGAAAAATTCCTTGTGTGTGATTTAAAAGAAATCTCACGTCAGGAAAACTGCTGTAGGAATCTTAAGTCGCACAAGGGAAAAACCTTATGTCGGATATGTGTAAGATAAGATTCCCTCAGGAGGTACACTTGAGTACACATCTTTCCCATAAGGAAAAAATTTGTGTGTGTGACACATGCCAGAAGAGATTCTCTGATAAACAACACTTGAATGCACATCTTTGTACCTACACAATGAGAAACCTTAGGTATGCGACATATGTAAGAAGTCTTTTCTTATGAAAAAAAGAAAAAAGAACTGACATCTTTATGTTCGTAAAAGAATGAATCCTCATGTAAGTGTCAGCAGGCCTATAGCCAGGAAGGTGAATTTGGAACAGTGCTTGCTCCCTTGAAAAAATTTTTCTTCCTTGAAATTTGCATTATAGATAGAATAGTGATTGAAAATATAGAAAAGTTGAACCAAAAATTAAAATATATTTCAGTTTTTTAATCCTCCTTTACCATCACTTTAGTATCTAGCTATGTTATACCTATCGCACATCTACCGATGTCTCTACATAAATAAGCATTTACAATGGAAAAGAGACTGGGGGGGACAGAAATCTTGACCCAGATTTCAAAATGACGAATTTAAACAGAAAAAACTTAGGACACAGAGGGAAATCTGCTGTAAATGGAAAAGTGATCGCAGGGAGCGAACAACAGTATGCTTGGATTCAGAAGTGATAATTCTAAACATCGCTAATTATATTTTCGCTCAATTATATCATAGTTATTATCCTCATGGAATATTTAGTCATTCTGTCTCTTTTTTGCTCTTTGTATTAAGATCTACGACCTACATGATCTCTAAAATAATGTGGTCGAATTTCACACCAATTATCAATTTTAATTCTCTTAAAAATTTATTTGTTTTTCGTTAGAAACACACATATTTCCAAGGAAATGGCAAGTTATAACATGATGCATGAATCAAATTCTATGAAGAAAATGATGAACTGAAAAAAAACGTGGGGTCTTGCATTCAAACACTGCTTTGGAGCTTCATGGTTTTTAGAAACTATGCATTGAACATTCCATTTCACATATGTATTTTAAAAACTCGAAGAGTTATGCCTGTGCAAAAATGGGATAGCTTGACCTGAAATGTCATTCGGTCATTTTGCAGCTGCTCTTGGACATTTATGTTCAAGGATATTGTTCTTCGATTGTCTTCATCAAAGGAAAAAAAAAAGAGAGAGAGAAACGTTGAAAATTTGCATTTAAATTTATTTCAGAAACATGTTATTAATATTGGTGCTGGATAAATCTGTCCATGTATTTCAAATAAAAAAAAAAAACACCTTTTTGTGTTAAGCTGCAGCATATATGTATACATTCAGTGTAACCCTTGTCTTTTCTTTAAATATCTGTAACATGAATAATTTTTTGTTGCATTAAAGTACAATTTTGCAAGTTTTAGCTGGTCAGTTTTTAAGGTCAAAGCAGTTACAGACACAAAGGGTTGAGTACTGCTCAACCCTTTGCAGGGTTGAGTACTGATCAACACTGTTGTTAATTACATGCAACACATACGAATAAAATTATTTCTTCTTATCCTTCTCTTTTATTTAGATCAGTTTTTTTTTATTAAATCAGGCTTTTTATTTAGATCAGTAGTAATTTGTCAAAAGCCTTGTTTTCTTTGAAATTTAGATATTAGCTTCAAAAATTCTGAGTTTTTCTCATGTCCTCAGAATGTCTGCATTGTTTTTCACAGTAACAATTTTCATATTTGGCTGGTGAACATTGTAGCCGTGGCATTTATAATTTTGGAATTCTGCGTGTACACCCTCCAGAAAAAGTTTTTGAGTAAGATATAAATTTCCTAGGTTGGTTTCGTATATTAAAAATTATTTATCATAGAATATGAATCTATGTATAAATATGACTTTCCATATTTATGTCGAGTTGTACCTTTTTCAGAAACTCAATTATTCGCAAATCTAAAATAGGAAATATATCTATTACTCGAATACATTTTTTGGAGGGTGTATGTGTTTGTCTCTTGACAATTTATTTTTGCACTGGTGAATCCAGCCGTACCATTCATTTAGAATGCCTTTTTACAATATTGAGTCATTCTTTAATTAAAAGAAACTGCAGTTGATGTGGTTGTGCCCTCAATTTGCATTTGATTTCTGAGAGATCTCTCATTTGCTGCACAAATGTTAAAAATCAGAAATCACCATTTTTAAGCTAACCCCACTGCGAATTTTTTCACATCATTACAGGAATTATTATTTTTTTCCCAGCAAATGAGCCATATGGATGTGAGAATGAGAGATTTTGATGTTTATATGCACATGGTTAGAACTTATTATCTACGATGAACATCATTATCAGGATGACAAGTGTAACGGGTTGAAAAACTGAAGACCACCTTCATTGTTTGACTTGCTAAAAATTCAGAGCTTGAATGGCTTAAACTTGAGTGTAGCATGTTGAGTGATATCAGTTATTAGCTTAAACACAATGTAAGTAGCTTTTGGGACGGTTATTCTCAGCGCATCGAAATCGGAATCTAGAAAGGTTTTGCAAACGCTGAATAGGATTATAATTCCTTTCACGTCATATTTTACATACTTTGCGACTATGTATGGGAAAACTATCCAGATTATAAGTTATATAAGATGTCCGAAAAGTCCTTCACACTTTTAAAAAACTCAAAGAAAAGCAACAAATTATCGTATAAATATGCGGTTTGCATAATAATACTTCACACGTTCACGAATTTTTTTGACTACGTAAAAAAAATTAATTCCAAATTGTGTTCATAGGTGGCGCTGTACCGTCACAGTAAGCTTCCCGAATGTCTTGTACAGTCTTATCTGATATTCGTGGCCAACCACTTCTTTCCCTGTCTAAAATGGTTCCTGTCTCTTAAAAACGTTTCATGCCAGGCCAAAATGCTGTTTCGACTCCTAGGGTTATTCTTAAACATGTTACGAAACTTTCTCTGAAATGTAGTTACAGATTTTGATTCAAAATACCAATCTACGCAATTTGCTTTCTCAGTTGCAGTCGTCTTAGCTAGAATGAATATTCCTACACCGTCATTGCTGTTTGAAACTGACGAAAAATCCCCATTGGCTCTCATTGCTAAAAACTGGGGATACAGTGCCATCTATTAACACATTTTTGAAGTAATTTGTTTTAAGATGAAAAATAAATTCTTGATTCTGTGAAGCATTATTGCGAACTGCATATTCATACAACAATTTGTTGATTTTCTGTGAATTTTTGAATTGTGTCAAGGACTTTTTGCACACCCTGTATATTTTTTGACCTAGTTCCCCCAGCAAGGAGTAAAGATACATTATTGATACTTCCACAAGTAACCATTGGGAATCCACTCTGCAGATTTACGTACATGTTTTATTAATGAATGAGTCAAAGTTCTCTCTTACAAAACAATAAACTGAAAGTTTGGAGCACATTCTGAAAATTTCCTTTGGAATGTAACCTTATGGACGCAGCAGTTCGTCTCACCAACATGCGTGGCACTCTTAAACCATTTCCGCCCACACCATTACGATCCCATTTACCAATTTTTGCTAATGCCGGAATGAATAAATCGATTTCCGACATCCATTGCTTGAATAGTCCACAATGTTTCCATATAAAAATGAAAATTTACTTGTGTAGCTGTGTAACATTAAAATATTTGGTGGAAATGTGTTTTAATGCTCGTGATTTAAAGACAGGAAAATTGAATCACGCTTATGAAATATTGCTACCGGAAGCGAAGCCATTGAGGTTTGTGTGTCCTGCGTGTACAACACAGGACGGAAATGGGCTGCGATTCTCTAGTTGCAGTACTTGCTGTCTGTCTAAGGCTATAATGGACATAGGACATACGAGCTACGCAAGCCACCGTTATTGCGGCCAAGCGTCTACTTGTGTCCAGGGGCTCTACTACGATCGTTTCGGAAACCTTTCCGAAGCGGAAAAATAACCCTTTTCCCACTCATGACGTCACATTCCGAAAGGGAGTCAATTTGGTCTACCATGATGCTCTCGGGAACGTTCCGATATCGGAATCACTCTCGGAAATTCCACTTTTCTTCCCGGCAGGGTAAACGCAAGTGAGAAGTTCTTTCCGCTTCGGATACAAGTCAGCGTGCGTGGTTATTTATTCCGGTGGTAGTTCTTTACATCAAAATAATCGCTCGATTTTCATTTTAGCAACACGACGACGAATTTATCAACAATTTTCGGTTGAATAAATCATTGGCATTCCAACTGATTGAAGAGTTTAAAAAATATCTAGAGCCTAGAACAATTAGAATATAATAATGCTAATTTTTGATGATATTTAAAATTTATAAAATAGCAGTCTGCTTAGCTTTTACCAAGCGTTCACATTTTTAATAGATCCTCCACTGCTGTTTAATTTTTGTGCTAGAGATTCTCAAACCTCACTTCGTTGCTGCGCTGTATAAAAACTGGAAAAGATATTTTCATTTAAGTAATGATTTTCTTCCATTGCTTGGACGATAATTTCCATTTGTTTTTGCTGCGCAAATATTTTTACGTGCTTTTCTTCAATACGTTAATGGCTGATATAAAAATGCTAATGACTAAAAAATGAATCAGTTTTCACATATTTTTTAAAAAATGTGCGGGAAAATATTGCGCAGCACGGGGTTCGATCACCTAACGCCTACTATTCTTGCGACTTACTTCGACGCATCCTACCGAAGCTCAAATAAATTTGCAATTAAAGTTTTGGTAAAGCGGTTCGAAAATCGATATTAATTTTTCTCGATTGTATTTGAGTTTACTATCTTACACGTTGTATATTCACATGGTATAACACAGCCAGAGATCGACCCACAAAACAAGACAAGACGTGGTATTTAAGTATGTCATAAACTTAAACTACGTGCTCGAATTCGGCAAGCGTCCCCTTCCGATACTCTCGGAAGAGGCATAAAAATTCTCACTTCCATTAGACGAAACCATGGTGGTAGAGTCAAAATGAGGGTAGCGGCTATTTATCCGAAGATCTCCAGTATCCGTGAGTGAGAACTATCCGTCACGGATGCTTTTCGATAAGATCGTAGTAGAGCCCCTGAGCTCTATTCATTGAGCTCAGGTGGCAGTGTGCCGATACTGTTTTCATTTCAAAAGCACCCAATTGTGAATTACTTAAACCAAGGTAAGATGTTGGCTGGAACTCTTTATACTCAAAAACAGCAACTTGATCAGGCTTCTACTTCTAGAGGGCTCTGTGCCTGTCCAGATGTTATTCTGTAGTTGTTGTACTTTGAAGATTTTATTTCCGTCTTGTGTGCTTGGAGATCGCTGACTTGAAGGTTAAGGGCGTGTCCTACTCCACACCGATTGCCTAAGCTAAGGTCGGTTCGATTCCCACTCATCCCCTGGCTGTTTCAATTTCCCTTCTCTCTGTGCTAGTAAAAGCTTTCCTTGTGTTGTCTACTTCACTCGACAAAGAATTCAAAAGCGGACGGATTCTTGGAACCAAGCACACCAAGTCCAAAAATAAATGTTCCAAATACAACAACGACAACTTGTGTGCTTGTTTTAAAAGAACCTGCTTATAGCCTCACCATGGGACAGTGGTTATGTCTCTGAGAATGGTAGACGGGCGAAGTGTGAAGGTCCTGGATTCGGGTCCCATCGTACGGCTGTCGACCTAACCATTCGGAGTTTTCTGTGGTTTTCTCCGAAACTAGCGTAAATACGGGTTAGGACCCCATTGAAAGACCCCCACGGAGAGCACCCGCCCTTATGTTGTCCCTATGACGTGCATTTACAAGCGGGTGTCAGGCGAAGCACACAAATCTGAAAAATACATGTTACACAAACAAACAAACCCGCTTATAAATCCTAACAAAAAATAAACACGACAGTTTTTACTAGTGCAGAGAAAGGAAGTTTTTTGGATCACGGAACCCAACACAAATAATCAGGGGACGAGCGGGGTTCGAACCCACGACCGGACACTCAAGCGATGAGAGAAGGGGACAGGCGTGTTGCTCTGTGTGATTGTGCAGTTACAGTCTGGTAGATGCGGACGCGATTTACGGTGGATGGGACAAAATGGTAAACAAACGATCATTGGGCGAGACAGGCTACCGGTAAGATTTCAATTATACTCATTTAATATGCAGTTATTATTCCCTTTCGTATTGTATGTTTATAAAATGTTTAAGGTTATTCTTCTATCAACCGTTTGTGCATTGAAATGGGGGAGGTCTCCTTCTGATATAAAGGGTAATTCAGCCACATTTATTTTGACAATTAATGCCTCCATCATCCCTCTGATCGGATGTCATGCCAATTTTTTTCACAAGTGAATATTGCCCCATATAGTAGGTTTGTTTCCCTTGGCATCAGCCATGATAATTAAGTTTATGAGCGTGTAACATAGAGTGGACATTTTGTAGCTCGGAGTTATGCTGTGGAATACCAATATTATTTTGTTTTGGGGAAAAACGAAACTTTAAACTGAATTTTGACAGATAAAATTCATAGACTCTTCTCTTCTTTATTTCTATGTTCTATGAGACGTTTTTTAAAACTTTAATTAGAATTTGAGATTTCTCAAAAGTTTATTTAAAATGTAAGATTTTGTTTGCACATGCCGACAAAAAAAAAAAAACCACTGAAGCGAATGAAGTGAAATGGATCATCATGATAGGTGGATGATCCAATATACGCGACAAAATATTTTTAAAAATTTCGGATTTTGTGGTTTTGTAAAAATTGTGTTAATGCCTGTTGAGCATTGAAAAATGTCTGAATGGTATTATAAGTTAATTTAAATATAGAATAGATTTTGAAGCTTTGTGATAATCTTGAAAATGTCTGTTAAAACATTCCTGATAATGGCTCAATGGAATAGAATGAAATTTAATTACATAATTTAATAACAACTCAAACAATAGATGTCGATTTGGTTCAAAAATTAGAATTTAAAAAAATTGGAAGCATTTAATTTTTTGTGGGGAGGGGGGGGATCAACTTAATACGTCTGGAACGTTTGAAATGATATTAGGTAATATTATAGCTGGCTATTCAACTTAAACAAATGGCAGAGATTTTTTTTATTTCAAAATTGTCATGGGCCTTGTAAAAGTTACACAAAAGAATTTCTTGGGGCATAATGTTAAAATAGCTAGAATTAATCAAATAATATTGAATTACAGGCGAGGAGATTGTTGAAGATAAATAATGAAGTTGAATTTTTCGGAATTAAAAATTAATAAATAAGAATTTGAGAAAATTTGTAAAATTTTGTCTGACTAGTACGTGAAATTGACTAAACGAATGAAGTGAAATTTTGGAAATTAGAAGATTACTAAATTTAAAACACGGACTTGAAATTTTCTATAAATTTCAGTTATTTTCGAGGTATGACTTAAACCGGCGGTTCTCAACCTTTTAACATAATGTCCCCCTCCTATCATTTCTCGGCCTACATACAGTTTTTACTCTACAACAATGAACATTGAGGTGCCTTTTCTACAAAATAATGTTATCGGTAAAGTTTGAATAAGCATTTTAGTTCAAAACAAGAATAAATAAGATGCTTTTTGATGTTTTTTTTTTAAACATACATTATCAATTTGGCTCCTTGCTTGTTTTCTTCGCACCACCTGCAATCGCTGGCTCTCACGGTTGGGAACCGCTGACGTAAACTTGAAAAAGTTTTTTTCGCTCATGAAGTTAAATCATCTATCGTCTACAGTAGATCCCCCCAATAACGCGGTAGATACGTTCCGTATGATAGGAATGCGTGTTTTACGGGTCCTGAGCTATGCTCCACCTGGAGTGTGTAAACCACACTGTTCAACTGCTGCACACCTTATTTGAGCCATTTATTTCGCATTTCACTTATATACTGCTTACTTGATAACTACGTATGTATCAGAGATAACGGATACGCACTTCCTCTCCATTGAATCGGATTTAAATTCGCAGATTTATTTTCCTAAAACGTTTTCTTTTTCAAGTTGAAATAGAATAAAATTTTAGTCATTCACAACAGTTCTTTCAGATACGTTTATTGATGTACACCACAATTCGAAAAAAGTAGACGATCTCCTTAGTTCATCCTATGTTCTGTGCTTGAGGCGTATGTTGCGGCCCTCGAAAAGCCGGCTTGTGCCCCTACTACTCTGGGATAGGCGATGATTTCTTTTAGTTTTGCCATTCAAAAAGTTATACTAATGACGAGCTAAAGCGTCCTAAAATCGGAACATCTGCCTCCTCTTTTAACGCGTTATGGGGAACCCGATCGCAATTTTTTCGCCGTGTTATAGGGGAGTGTACTGTAATCAAATGAAACGTTTTAGTGTTGAATATAGACTGCTTGCTATCAAAAAGCATTTTCAACGCATCCACTTTTCAATGAAATATTCATTATGGACCATCTTTTGAAACTTTAAATGACCTCTTGAAGTGAAAAACTCATTCTACTGTAAGAAAACATGAATCTTACTATCCACAGAGGCGTCCAGCTTCGCCGCCCTATACCCTACCGTTCTTTATGATGAGTGCAGTGTTGGCCAAATCATTGGACTCATTTCAACGAAAATCAAGCAGCAGCGGATCCAGGGGAGGGGCTAGGGAGCTTCAGTCACCCCCCAATGAGACTGCTAAAGGGTAACATTCTGCTTTATTATTCACTTTAAATTGCTAAAATGATCCCTATTTTATTACTTAGCCCCTCCCAAAAGCATGCACATCGGTTTAGATTAAAATTTTGATTTACGGTACATTTTAATTGGGTGAAATAAACTTTTTTAAACATTTAGCCCCTCCCCCCAAAAAATTCTGGATCCACCACTGAAATCAAGTTTCTTTATTTTAACCCTTTGAGGCGCAACCCTTTCCCAATGCTGAAAAAAGGGCAGCCGTTGCCATCGCTCGACTTAACGACCAGCAAGATGGCGGACGATCGAAACGTTCATCGCGTGCCACAGATCGAGAGACCCTTTTTTGACGCAGCTGGCTGGGCTGTGCGGCACAGACAGCTGTCGCCAAAAAAGGGTCTCTCGATCTGTGGCACGCGATGAACGTTTCGATCGTCCGCCCTCTTGCTGGTCGTTAAGTCGAGCGATGGCAACGGCTGCCCTTTTTTCAGCATTTGGCAATCTATCCAGCTGTTCTCGCATTCTTCCATTTTTCGGCAGATGTCAGTGCTGTTAAAAATAATCTTGACCCTTTTTTTACGGGAAAGGACGTGCTAAAAAGTAAAGGATTCTCGTGGAGCTATGTCACCCGCAACTATTTTTATAGAAATCAGATCTATTCTTCGTGACTGGCAACAGTCAAAACGTCAGAGTTTGGTGTTCCCAGAGCGGGAACACTGAGCGTTAAAGGGTTAACGGTATTTGTCATTCAGTTTATTTAGGTTAGGGTCCCTACACATTTTGGGTGTCATCCTAAAAGCCGATAGTGGCCATGCCAAGAACAGACATTGCAAAATGTACAAAAAGGTATAATGGGCGACATTTCCATTCATAAAATGATTATAAAAAAGACTGTATTAGGTGATACGTAATGGAGCATGTTGTACACATTCCTACAGAAATACTTCTCAATTTCAGCAACTGCAGGCTTCCTCAAATGAGTATTGAGTGTGGTGCCTTGCATTCATGGGTTCCGCTAATAGCTACTTTTCTCTTTGAATAACACCAGTGCTGTGCCAAAGTCAGCAACCTGATGCTTTTGTTTTGATAGTATGGCTACATTATTTGATACGTATCCCTAGTTGCAAAAACAGGAAATGGCTAAAATGTGCTTTAGCCTACTGCATAGTGAAGTTTTTAGATGAGCGATCCATGCACCAAGTATTGTCAATTCGATATTTTAAAAGCTGCGAGAAGATCCAAAAGATCTTGCATTTCCTCTCGTCCATTATTCTTATTTTGTAATCTAGCTACTGCGTGGCATCCTTTACTAATATTATAAATGTGAAAGTGAGTTTGTTTGTTTATGACGCTTTCACGACTAAACCGCTGAATCGATTAGGATGCATTTTGGTTCAGATATAGATGGGACCCTGGAGATGGTTATAGGCTACTTAGAATTTTAGATTTTTAATTATTTTTTTAATTATTAATTAAAAACCGTTTTTACATTGCCATGCTTGGCGAGTTTCGCCCGTATCAAATGATTCATGTTTTGAGCTAACGAGAATGCTATTACTTCAACAAAGAAGCGCGTGCGCGTGCATCTGAAAAACATTAAATACCACGGAAATTAACCCAGTTTTATGCCAAATCTATCTATCAGTAATAATAAAAATGAATGTTCTCCAGACAAATCTACAGAAAGCAGAGCTTTGAAAATTTGAGCATGACTGAGCCTATAACTTCGGTAAAGTGCACCGAAGGCTCAGAATTTTGAAATTTTAACTACTTTTCTAACTATTAATTAAAAGCCGTTTTATCGCCCGCACAAAATGATTTATGCTTTTAAAATAAAGCATAAATTCTATTTGAAAAACATGGAAATTGTGTTGATTTTACGCCAAATTAAAAAGTATAAGTAAAGAAAAGGGTACTTACGTATTATCCCGGCGATCCGCCAAGACAAGCGATTTTTTGCCGAAATAAATGCCGGGCACATGAAATTATTAATGGTTTTGAATACGATTGACAACAGTTTGGCAACTCATTTGGCGAAAAAACAGTTTGGCGGGAATGACCGCCGGGATAATACGTAAGTACCAAGAAAATTCCAGATATGTTTCTTAAAGTTCATAAATTTCCAATAATATAAATGTGTACGTTTGTGCGTTTGGATGATTTTGACTGAATCACACAAAAATGATTGAATGAATTTGGAAAAATGTGTAATGAAAATAGCTTATGCCCTGGATTAACATACAGGCAACCTTTCAAGCATATAGCATAAATAATTCTTTTACAAAGACACTCAAAATAATTCTAATGCATCGCGCTCTATGGAAATTTTGTAGCTACTAAACCGATTCTAAACCTTTTTTCACTGATTGAAAGTTACATTATTCCTGAGTATTATTGTTTGTTTGTTTTTGTATGAAGACCGATTGACTGCACTAGGGTCCTAGGCCTATATGGCGAATTCCTCTGTGGGGGACTTTCTAAGGGATCCTAGCCCGTATTTATGCGAGGTTTTTTAGAAAAGCACGGAAAACTGGGAGCGGCTAGGTCAACAGGCGCGATCGGGGTTTGAACCTGGCACCTCTCGCCTTGCAGTTTTGAGAGCAGAACTTCTTAGACACTGGTGGCATCCTAAGTGTTATAGGCTACCTTTAATGCATATATCATAGATAGTTCTTTTACAGGGATGCTAATAAGAATTACATTACGCTCTATGTGCATCTCTGTAAGTACTGAACCGATTCCTAAACTTTTTTTTTACTGATAGTAAGTAGATACTCAATGATGGAAATATCAACAGAGTCACTCTTGACGATGTGAATGCGATTGCAAGGTACCGTCTAAGAGAAAACACCATTAAAAAAGACTCACAGATTTGTGAAATAAACGCTAATAGGGACCTCATTAAAACTATTACTCGCCTTAGAACAGGCCACTACCGAGGCATGAAAATCCAAAGAGATGGCAATAGAATCTGCAATCATTGCGATACTATTCCACTGACTCCAAAACACATTTTTGACTGCCCTGCCATTTTAAGATCTCTGGCTCAGATCGGTGGATTCTCCCCCTTTGACATCGAAAAGAGTCTATACTCCGATAACATCAAGGAGATAGCCAGCTGTGTTCTGTACACTCATGGTCATCTATAGATCTCCCCATGGACACGACACCAATCAACCAACTGATAGTAAGCTACACTATTCTTGAGTATTATAGACTAAATTTCATGCATGTAGCGTAAATAGTTCCTTTACAGGAACACTCAAAACAATTCTAATACATTACGCTCTATGGGTATCTCTAACTACAGAACCGATTCTAAAACATTTTCACT
>JAWZYV010003173.1:0-41051 GCA_038373885.1 Cheiracanthium punctorium
ATTGCAACACCAAGAAAAACAAGAGATATCACAACAAAATTTATTGTGTAGATAACATGTTGACCAAGTAACAAATGATTAAATTTACAGCATTCTATGAAGCGTGGTTCCTGCCAAAATCAGTACCCAGAGTAGCCGCCGTTGTTGGAGATCACAGCTGCCACACGCCTCGGCATTGATTCAAAGAGACTTTGAATGTGTTCTTGGGGTACAGCAGACCAAGCAGCTTCCACACGTTGCCAAAGTTGATCTGGTGTGACAGCTGGGGATGAACTCTGGGTCAGTCGTTGAGCAACCATGGACCACATGTTTTCTATCGGCGAAAGATCCGGAGAGCGCGCCGGCCAGGGAAGCAATTCAATCTGGTGATTGACGAAGAACCCTTGGACAATGCGTGCCACGTGTGGCCGTGCATTATCCTGCTGAAATATGGCTGTTGGCAAGCCCTGAAGGTAAGAAAGGACAACTGGCTCCAACACCTCGGAGATGTAGCGCTGGCTGGTTAAAGTACCGGCAATGCGTACTAGAGGAGTGCGAGAGAGATATCCGATACCGCCCCATACCATAATACCCGGTGCAGGACCAGTGTGACGGTGCATAATGCAGCTGTTCAGCATCCTCTCTCCACGGTGTCTCCAGACTCGAATCCGACCGTCGTGGTGTTGCATACAGAAGCGTGACTCGTCAGTAAAGAGAATTTCATTCCATTCTGTCGTCCACATCCTTCTTTCATCGCACCATTGGCGGCGGAGACGTCTGTGGTTCCGCGTCAGAGGTAGACAAAGCAACGGACGTCTTGCGGACAGACCATTCTGCTGTAAACGACGTCGAATGGTACGCGCAGACACTGGATGATGCGTTACAGACTGAATCTGCTGTGATATGGTTCGTGATGTGACTGAGCGGTCCGTCACTGCCATGCGTACAATCTGCCTGTCATCACGTGACGTGGTGCACTGAGGTCGATGCGGTCGATCACGTCTGTCCGTCGTACCCTCCTGCACCCAACGATCACATATCCGCATCACAGTTGTTTGGTTTCGTCCAATACGACGACCGATTTCCCTGAAAGATAACCCACAATCTCGGTATGCCACTATCCTTCCTCTGTCAAACTCGGATACTTGATCAAAAGATGATCGTTGTTTCCTACGAGGCATAATTTATCGTTTTTTTGAAAAAAAAGCAAGAAAAACACAATTGCTGTACTTGAAACCGTCGAAATCTCCAAGCCTTAAATAGCGCTTTGAGGTGGCGCCACAGGCGCGCTTGATGTGCGTCTGCGCTGAAATTCTAATCATTTGCATATCTCACCTCAGCTAATGCATGTTGTAAATTTCATATTATTTGCATGCTTCCTTCAGGGTGTTGCATTTACGATGGCCAGCAGTGTATCATGAAAAGCTGAATTCCAACACCACTGGAAAAAATCGAAGCCTTCACCCAACCCAATACTTTACAGATCTGTTGAGTGAAAAGCACTTCTAAAAAAGTCTGCCTTCTTAATGAAAGTTTCTTAAACTCTTGCAGATAGGAGTCGTTTTTCTCGCAGTTAAAATTTAAAAATATATTAATTAAAAAAATAATTTGATTCAATTGAAGGGGATGTAGAACACAAAACGCTTCGAATGTTCCACCGTAAGCTTCAATAGAGCATCCTCAAACGATATGTATAAATTACCGTAGGTAAGGAAATGGTATGTACCCAAACAGTGGCACTTTAGCATGATAAAAATGAAGCGTTTTGCCTGTTTTTAATTTCTTTTCGTGCTTCCATACATTTTCCAGAAGAAACCAAGCTAAGCTTGAAAATTTAAGAAGAGATTAAATGACCTCTTTCTTTAAGAATATTTCATAGATCTGAGTATAACAATTTTGAAGATAATGAAACATGGGTTAGATTAAAGGTTGCATTCCACTCATAAGATGGATCCCGAGATTAAACTCGAACTCTATCCTCCCAGTGTACTCGTGAATCATGCTTTAACTATTTCATTTATTTCAACTTATTAAATTCACATCAGAAGTAAATCCACATCCTCTTCTAATAGTTTACGACGATCTGAAAGTAAATAATCGGTACTGGTAGCGGCATTTTCTGCTTGAATCTATGTTTGTCCCACCATGGCATCCCCCCACGTAGGCCGATAGCCTTCGTGTAGCTTTGCCGCAACCAAATGATAAATCCCCCAAAATACGTTAATATCAGTATTTTTACGTTCGATTTTCAAAATTCTTATTCTTAATGGCTTTCTGTTGGTGGACGAAGCTCTCAGGTTACAAGAAGAATATTCACATTCTCATTAATATTGTACGACTGTTAGAGAGGAGATGCTTTTAATAATTGTCCAGCCAGGGGCGTAGCTACTGGGGGGCGTAGGGGGGCGTTGTCGTCCCCCTAATGTCGTCAAATTCGATCACAGTCGGCAAATTTGATCTGAATCGGCAAATTCTCGATTGTCAGTATCGATAAATATAGGATACAGTTCTCAAACAACTGATATTTCTTAAATTCCCATTATTACTGGTAATGAAAAATGTGAAATATATATGTATATGAACCCGTAAGCAGTGTGCAAAACCACCAGCTGAAGTTTCTGCCACGCTTACTATACCTACGCCTACGACTGCTGAAGATGCAACTGTAACCAATTCAAACTGCAATCCTTTGCCATCGGATCTCCAGGGTGCAAACCCACATGTTGAAGTTTGTTCCACCTACGACTGCTGAAGAGGTTGAATTTAGGGATTTTAAAAATCAAACGACAGAAAATAACACCGATGTTTCCACTTCAAACAAAATTTCTAATCATCTAGATGACCCATTCGGCACTGAATATGACCATGACTTCGACGAAGGCATTCATATTAGTGTATTGAAATGTGCTGGACAGTTCAATCATTTAGTCGATTGCAAGCCGATTATTGAAAAATTAACTCAATCTGTCGAATTAAGTCTTCTCCCGTTCCTTATGGAGATCATAGATATAGTTTCCAAAGCAAAAAAAAAAAAAAATTGTTCGTCGGTGTTAAATATCTGTGGTAAGGTAGTGAAAGAAATTGAGCAGAAGCGTGGAGATGTTAGCGTTACGGAAAGTGGGAGCAATTGCATAGTTGAGCATGACCCAGGTAAAAGGTCTAAAATACTGTCAGATAATCAGAGACATTATTTGATTAGTTTAGGTCCGTATCAGCCAAAACTCGGTACATATCCGATAAACTACTCCATCCCGCAGCATAGGCAGCGACGTTTCAACAGCGCTTGGTACAAAAAGTATCCGTTTTTAGAATACAGCACAGAACTCAACGCTGATTTTTGTTTCCTCTGTTGCCTGTTTCATGAAGGTTCTGGCAGAGAAAATAATAAAATGCTTGGGTTGAGAGCGGTGTAAACAAATGGCACAAAATGAAGAGTGTAGGAAAAGGAAAGGACGCAAGTCTAAAATTCGATCCCAATTGGTTAATAATGTTGTACTTTATATAGTAGAGACACATATGAGAGAGACAGAACGTACTTTCAAAGATATAATTTTTTTAAGTTAGTCGGCAAAATCATTATATACCCCCCCCCCAATGAATTTTGCTTAAATACGCCCCTGTGTCCAGCGTGAATTTTAGGCATATGCCTCCCCTACAAGTAACACTTTGAGGCTCTCTTGGTTCAGTCTCCACTCTGTCATGCACGCGCCTGTAAAATTCCGCCTCCTTTTAATCGTCTTTTCAACGGGAAATCTAGAATTTTTTGTATTGCACAACTGCAACGCGGCCGTGTCAGAGTGGCCTCAACATTCATGGGTGGATGGCATTGCACGACCAAAGTGGAGACTGTCAAACCCCTCCACCGCGATAAGGTGGAGCCTCGTCGGAGGGGACCCCCCTCCCCCCGAGGAAAAGAGCTGGCAAAAAAGGAAGACAATAACAACCGCTAACTGGGGTCTACGATTTTTAAACGAAATGTTTTTGTACCATCCAAATGTTCGATGAGTTCGACTCCATTAGACGAGTCATAAATTGAAGGAACTGAACAGCAGGTGAAAAAATAAGCTGACTGGATTCGACTACGGTGTACATTTGTCAACTTTTAATGGCCTCCTATGAAAAGTGAAAGGTTTTCTTTCTGTTAATATATTATTTTTTGAATAGGAATTGCTTTTTCACGGACCATTGAAAGGCGTCGTCTATTCGCTCTAAAGTTTTTTTCCAGCTCTTTTCCTTTCCCTGGTGAACGGACACCCTTCCAGGGTTGATCAAAATAGTTCAAGAAGCTTGCCTTCTGTTTTCCTCGAGAGCTTAATACGATCGGATACTGGGTCCTTGTTTTCAAAAATAATTGAAAGCAATCATGCCAAAGTCTGTAGTAGTATTATGGGAGTGGACTAACAGCCGTTCGATAAGGAACGAGAATCGCGAACACATTGCGATCATTTCTCCGTTTCTGTAGGATTGGGGCGTGAGGCGATGTAGTTTTTTTCAGGATGAGACTACCCTACTCGTGTGCTACTGCACAACGGGCTGCCTTCTAAAAAAGACCCGCGAGCTAATTCCAATGCTTCAGGTAAAAAATAACAAGAAATGGCGAAATAAGGAATTCCGCGTTGATTTTGAATGCTACTTCAAAAAATCATAGTCTCCAAATTCATAATCTGTATTGCACGCTTAAATAAACAAAAAACCCAATTATTTATGCATGAAAGGATGGCGGGCGTTCGACTGATTTTTGATCAACCCTTGAAGAGCAACTGAGCATTTGCTCTTTTACATATTGCCCTTTTTTGTACAACTATTTTGTTTTTGATATACCACCCCTTCTTTTTAATATTTCAAATGATACTCAGATGATACCACCTCCACACAACAAACTGCCGAGGCTGTTTTATTCGATGACTTGACTTTGTAATCCGACTGTTTTCATTTTTAACATATTTTGTAGACTCCAAAAGAAGATAAACAAACGCGAATTTTTTTTTTCTACCGCAGATTAAATGTTTCGCACCAGAAAAAAAGAAAAATCCTTTTTATTCCTGATCAAAGGTTTCTCATAAAGAAAAGAAAAAATATGACATTTCGAGAGATTTGTTTTCGATTAAAAAATGGATCACCAGGCTCCTCCTCCCCTACACCTGGACCTTTTCCTCTCCTTTCAATCTCGGTCGTCGATCTTTAAAGACTGTCACTTGATTCTTCAAACAGAATCCAAATATTTCTCTCATTTTTGACATACAGAGCGAGACATAAATCTCCGTACAAATAGTGAAAACTGTGATTCTGCAATACTGGTTTCACTTCCAGAAAACTAAAAATACATTTTTTTCACTGCTATTTCTATTTGTATGGAGATTTAGGATTTACCCTCTGGATTCGACGCTCCGTACCCCAAACAAACACCAACAGCCTTCTTGGTTAAGTATTTTTTAAGATTTTTCCATCTACCCTCCCCAAAGAACCACCAAAAGATTTTTTTAAACATTTCTTTCGAGTCGTAATTATTTTTTTAAAAATGTTAGTGCGTTAATCAACTATAGCATGAAACAAGCGATTTCCAAATCTTTACTGTACACGTTACAACATAACATGTTACAATTGATTATTAACACAGTATTCTTATCATTTGCGGGCTGCTAAACACTTCCCACTCATAAAAAAGCCTCCCCCCTCCCCTTCCAAAATAACGGAAGAAATAAAATAAACGGACAATTAAAAGTTTGCACAATAATCGAGGCTCAGAAAGTAAGCAAGTGACCAAAGGCATGTCACAGAACTTTATTTCTATACAGGGTTATTACATTGGAACGGGCACAGAGCGCCTTTCACAGCCGGACTCAGCTGCCAGAGTGACCAGCGACTTCCGACTGAGAGCGCATGTTTATAGGACAAAGATACATCCGAGAGAAATGGGCAGTTTCGACCTCAGCTGACGGTCAGTCTCTAGAAGAACTGGAGCATGACCCCCCCCCCACCCATAAATAACTCTGTTCCACAGTGAATGAGCAGCCACATTGGACATTTGGGACAAAGAAGGGACTGTCGATACTAGGGATACTTCAAGGAAGCACTCTTACTGGATTTAAAATTTAGAGTTGGGCCTAAATAATGGACACTCTGCCACAGCTCTAGCATTTGCATTGAGGGAACACGCAGATGGAACTCCGTGACCAGACCACACTCGGGTGACATTCAGCCAGTTGCACTCATAAAAAATAAATGACGACACACGTCAACTCTGGTGAAAGAGACCTGCAAGTCTCACCCGAAAGGTGGGGACAGTGGAGCATGGGAAGCAAGACCAGGATTATATCGCCGTTGGAAGAAGCAGGAGCAGCAAGACGACAGACGAAGCAGCGTGTGCAGTTGCACTTTTCAGGCCACTGAAAAGGAAGAGCCAACCACCAGGACAGACACCCTCCATCACCATCCCCCTCCCTTGCCTAATACTATTATGTATTGAACTTCTATGTGTGTACTGAATGTGTATATTCAATGCGTTTGTGTGTACTGAATGTATGTACTGAACATTTAAACTATTTCCAGAGTTAATGACTATTGACTACAGTATTAAAATGGATCAAAACTATTAAAACTATTGACTGATTTATTAAAACTATTGACAATTACAGATAACAAGACTATTGTAAGACTATAAACTATTATATCGTATGGAAAATTTAGATTCAAAGCCAAAAGTTTGGTTTGTATTTGGTAACTTAATGAAAATTTAGATATTTACAGGAAGGCCGCAAAATAGTCAGTGGGACTTTGACGAATTCTAGCTTGCAAATGCCTTTTGCTATAAATCAGTAGTGTTATTTTCAGGATACAGTTGTATATTTTTAAAAAGAATTATCGCAAATTAATAAAGTCCTATATTGTACTACTCAAAAAATGATGTATTTTTGAATATTTGACTATTCAACGCCTATAAACGAATGTCAAACCCTTCATGAAATAAACCGTGTTTCCAATAATTTCAATGATTCAGTACTTTTTTGATAAACTGTAATGAACGCTTTTTTTTTTTTTTTCGGAGAAATTAATTTTCTGATATATTAATCTTCTGTACGGTTCCGCAAATGGCCGGGAGGGGGGAAACAAGCAATGGACCGCATATTTTAATACTTGCAATCTGCAAGCTAGTTTCGTCCAAGTTCCACACAGACTTAGTAACATACATACTTAATGTAATACTTAAAATATAATATACTTAATATAATACTTAATATAATGTACTTAATATAATATACTTAATATAATATACTTAATTTACATACTAATATAATATTAATAGAGAGATAAAAGAACTTTAAACATAATTTCGAAGCCTAATAGTTTATTTAAAAGTAAAAGCTTTAGAATTTAGTGAGCCTAATGCTACAAATAAGAAATAAATCAAATTTCGAAAATAATTTTGAGTTATCCCAAAATATTTAAATGGCCAAATATTTTAACAAAAATTTTAAATAAAACATTAAAAAAAAGTTACCAGCTTCGTCAAAATGAAGAAGAGGCTTCAGTCCGTTCGAGGTGCCAGCCACTCACCCATTTGCCAGCCACCCAAAAGAAACCCCCCATACCTCTCTGCAAACTACTTACACCTAGACCACCGTTCCCCCTTAATAAAAACCTAACCCCTTAAACATTTTACCTAATGCTCTTAATAGAAACCTAAACTAACTTCCTAAATTCCTAAATCTAATAATGTTAGCCATCTATCTCTGGTTAATACCGCCCACCCTGACCTGAATGAAATACCATCAGCCCAAACCTTACTAATGCCACTATTCCTGCTTAAAATAATACCACCTTCAGTGAAGTAATTCCTCTGACTCTACTATTGTAACAATCTAAAACGAGCAGGCTTTGCCTAAAATAAATACAATCGACCCTAAGCCGCTAAAAAACACCGGGACTCTAATGAATCTAGCTTAATTTCGGCTTCCAATTATGCTAATACTAAGTTTCCAGCTCTGCGTATTAAAACTCAACTGTTGTATGATTGCCATTATTGTGCGACGCCCCTTGAAACTAACCTTCATGCCCCTTCCTTATCCAATATTCTTTATCAAAGAGAACGATGATTTACTTTTGTCGAACACCCACTATTACTTGACACATCGTGTTGAAATCACTACTCGCACCTATATCCTGCACTCTTTACAACCATTTCTAGCAGAAGAGTACAATGTCTTGAATCTGAATTCATGCCCCCATTTTAATTATGCTAAGAGCCGTAAAGCTAAAAGATCGAAACTAATGGTTTCCCGGAATCCTCCCTTCCTCCTTCCATCCAATTCTACCCCATCCCTAACTCAACCTCCCCCCCTCCCCGTACCATCTTTTTAAAAGATGAAAAACTCGTCCTGTGTAAAACACAACACAGAGACGCTGCGCGGAACAACCCTCCTGCGACGGAAGATCCGTCGAAACCAGCGGCAGATCCCGCAACCCTTAACCTCCCTCCTGCCTGCCCCTGAACCTAATCCCTCCTTAACGCTCTCTCCGACGACTCCCGAGCCCACGTTCTCACTAACCAACTTCGAACAATCACCATCCCATCCTGCCCACGAATCCGATCCCTCAACAGCCCACGGGTCCGATCCCTGAACAACCTACGGGTCCGATCCCTCAACTGCCCAAGGGTCCAATCCCTCAACAGCCCACGGATCCGATCTCTCCACTGCCCAAGGGTCCAATCCCTCCACTGCCCAAGGGTCCGATCCCTCCCCTCCAAAAGGGTCCGATCCCTCAATTGCCTCAACACGGAAAGCTCCAGAATCCAAACTCCCACTATCGGCATACCACTGTTCCCGCGGCCCCGGTCCCTCAACTTCATAATCTCCAGAATCCCAACTCCCACCGTCATCCTCCGACCCGTCCCAAGAGCCCGACTCCACTCCAAAATCCCTAAGATCCACACTCCCGCTATCGGCATCCCACGATCGCTCGACATCCCCGCTCCCTCCCGATATTACCTCCTCCACAAGGGCGAGTGCTGGCGACCCAGGGAGACCGGCGTTCTTCTTCCTGCAAGAAATAGGAAGACAGAGATTAAGCATTGCGACAGCTTCGCAAGACGCGTCCGTCCTGCAATATAATTAGGAATGAAGTAGAGAAACCAACATGCAGCAACAACCGGTGTAAAGTAGAATACCCATCAAAGGCCGATGCTCATAACCGACGTCGCTACATGGGGTAAGAGGATATTCTTCTAGCGAATTTTACGACTTTTTAAGGCCCATTCGGTATCCACGGAAAACCCAACCACTCACGCAATGGAGGGAGAGCTTTTCCACCCGTATTCCCGTTCTCCATTGAAATAGACAGCGAACGTCAGTCGTGAGCATCGACCTTTAGAGGAAGTACAGAAAACGCTGAATCATTGTACTTTATCTCTCTGAGCGTGTTATCCCCACAAGGATTCGAGTTCAGACCGTGCCTTCATTGCATACGTTTGTGAAAAAGCGTTCACCTTCCACTCCTCACCTTAAACAGACCTTTTAGTTGAATTATGTAATGTCCCCGAAGCTTCCCCCTCACTCATTGAATGTGTCCGCTTTTCTTGCGGTTTGGAGTGAGTTCGACACTGCCTCCCTCGCCGTGGCCGTTCAACCGAAGTTGGAAGCTTAGTGTACAGGAATCGTTCGAAGGTCTGTGTTCTGTCCGCCAATTCAAAAGTGTCCGCTTGATGAGGCAGATTGTAAACGATCGCTTCAAACTGGAGACGTTGCTGCCAGTCCACGTATATTACATTCAGCCACTCGCGCTGTCTTTCTCACTGCCCAGGACATGACCGCCAAGAGGGGGGGGGTATTTTTACTGCTCCTAAAGGCAGTGAGGGTTCCCATTCAGCTTTCCTTCCCTTCTCTCGCACCTCCACACACGGCCATTCATCTCGGTAAGTGGGGATGGTCAAGACCAGAAGTCATGCGATATGGGTGTTTAGACTCTCGCTTTTCTCCCTTCTCCTGTTCAGTGATGGGGAAACGCGCAGAGTGTAAACGAGGCACATCGAATTCATTCAAAGATAATCAGCAGCCGTTGTCATTCTAACTAAACATTACATTTAAATAACACCTGATTTAATATCTAAAATACAAGTTCATACAGTATTTATCCTTTTCGCTGACGCTTGTCCGCGAAAGAGTCTTCCCGTTTTTCCAATCGACAGACGTTGGAAGGTTTAGGAAACACTGCCCTCAAAATAGGGCACCTTACTGGTAGCTTAAGTCCTTTTGGGTGACGTAAGCTGCCCCTTTCGTTCAAAGAAAGCTGAATGGGTCTTCATTATATACAGAGCTGGCGAAAAATAAAGATCACCGGTTCTTGCGTATTATTTCGTCGACTTTAAAACTGTCTTAATTTATTTTATGGTAAGGATGTCGCTTATCGCTGTTTGCGATGAACGGAAAACTCATGCGCAATCCGTTTCTAGTGAATGAAATTGGCTAACCCCATTCCAGCAGACAGCCCTTTACTTTTTGAACACATCGCTCATTAACCTCGCCAACGGATGAGTCACACCGAAATGTCCTAAAGTTTCTTTTAATGAGGTTATAATAGGTGAATATCAGAAAGACACTTAAATTTATCAATAGAAGACCCTTGTGTCTGCAGTTTATGTTCGAAATACCGTACTAGTGGAAGATAGAGGCTTATAAATTCAGCAACCGAAAAATGTGATCAGACGGTGGTCATGAAATCTCACGGAAACGTTTCTAATCCTAGAGCACAGTTGCGATCGGATTGTGGCGGGGTCATCCTTTTGTCGCCAAGGAAGCTCAGTGACCGCTGTAATCCCCCCCCCAAAGTATAGTACCAAAAACATTCTATTAAAAGATCTTCTCACACCTCTGAAGTACAACCCATACCAGAAGTAGCAGTGGCATTACTTTTACGATAATTCATACTTTAATAAAAGCTGATTACGTACAGTTTATATAGAATTTCAGATTTTACTGGATGCTTCAGGATTACAACAAGATCGTAACTATGCTTTAGAACCGCACAACATTTTCTATTTCATTCATTAGACAATCGTCCACTTTTTTATACCCTTATCATTTTTAATTTCGCCATCTGTGAAATTTCTGACCGTCAAAAGACATTAACCTCAGTTGGCGGTATCGGCGTACGCTACGTTATATTAATATACGTTACCACAAACACTGGCAATTATAAAAACAGGACGACTTATCAACGTTTATTTATTTATTTCTCCTATTAAATTTAGCTCAGATTGGATATTTGCCATCCATTGGCAAGGGGAAATACTTGGGGAATAATCATTTCCCATAAAGGGTGCTATTAAAAGTTTTCCATTCTTCCTTATATGTATAATTACAGTTCTTGGCGAATTGGAGTATTTATCTGTACCGAACTAGGCCTATGTTCCGTATCCGGTGCCCCTTGGTTCTGGCGACATCGTGAGCGATGTTCAACGTTAGTAAAGTACCCTGCCGATGGTAGTTTGACTGGCAACCATAAAGAAATGTGTAGAGCTTGGCGACGTTTTTTTTGGAGGAATGATAATGCGTCAAATATTGTAAATTGGATGATTTAGAACTATTGAAAGATGCGAAATTTCTTGCACTTTCGGGCATGCGTAATAGTTGTTTTTTAATCTATCTACTGTGTATGTGTGACGTTAGCAGATGAATGTAACGAATTCGCTTGCTCAGTTTGACGTCACTAAGCTGTTAATTTGCGTTTTGCGCATGCGTTATTGTTATTTTTCGTTTTTTCCTGTTCTTTCGTCTACTATTCCAATTTGCTTCAACTTGTACTAATGTTTTTTTTTCGGTCTCGCAGAGGGGCCCGCGTTAGCATATTTTCGAATGTATGTATCGATGAATGTAACGAATTCGCTTGCTCAATTTGACGTCATTAATCTGTTAATTTGCATTTTGCGCATGCGTTATTGTTATTTTTCGTTTTTTCCTGTTTCGTCTACTATTCTAATTTGCTTCAACTTGTACTAATGTTTTTTTTGGGGGTCTCGCAGAGGGGCCCGCGTTAGCATATTTTCGAGGGGGCCCTTTTGAAGCGGTGGCCGGAACCACTGATGTTTTTTTTGGGGTCTCGCAGAGGGGCCGCGTTAGCATATTTTCGAGGGAGCCCTTTTGAGGCGGTAGCCGGACCCACTGATGTTTTTTTTGGGTCTCGAAGAGGGGCCCGCGTTAGCATATTTTCGAGGGGGCCCTTTTGAGGCGGTGGCCGGACCCACTGATGTTTTTTTTGGGTCTCGCAGAGGGGCCCGCGTTAGCATATTTTCGAGGGGCCCTTTTGAGGCGGTGGCCGGACCCACTGATGTTTTTTTGGGTCTCGCAGAGGGTCCCGCGATAGCATATTTTCGAAGGGGCCCTTTTGAGGCGGTGGCCGGACCCACTGATGTTTTTCTTGGGTCTCGCAGAGGGGCCCGCGTTAGCATATTTTCGAGGGGGCCCTTTTGAGGCGGTGGCCGGACCCACTGATGTTTTTTTTGGATCTCGCAGAGGGGCCCGCGTTAGCATATTTTCGAGGGGGCCCTTTTGAGGCGGTGGCCGGACCCACTGATGTTTTTTTTTTATCTCGCAGAGGGGCCGCGTTAGCATATTTTCGAGGGGGCCCTTTTGAGGCGGTGGCCGGACCCACTGATGTTTTTTTTGGATCTCGCAGAGGGGCCCGCGTTAGCATATTTTCGAGGGGGCCATTTTGAGGCGGTGGCCGGACCCACTGATGTTTTTTTGGGGTCTCGCAGAGGGCCCCGCGATAGCATATTTTTGAGGGGTTCATTTTGAGGCGGTGGCCGGACCCACTGATGTTTTTTTTGGATCTCGCAGAGGGGCCCGCGTTATCATATTTTTGAGGGGGCCCTTTTGAGGTGGTAGCCAGACCCACTGATGTTTTTTTGGGGGTCTCGCAGAGTGGCTCGCGCGCCCTCCGAGAAAAATGTTTTTACGCTACATAAATGGGGCTTTTACCAATATTTAGCAGGCTTTATACCAGATAAAATGAATATTCACTATTTGCGCCCCCCACCGAAAGAGTTTCTGCTTCCGCCCTTGGAGAACATATGTAAAGCTGACGTCATAAACTTGAAAATCGTCTGGATTTTTTATCACATGTTGGTCTGGAAAATTGTTTTTTTTTTTTTTTAAATCAGAATCTGAGTGGCAATTCTGATAATTAAACGCGGTGCATTTGAAGTATAGAATTTTCATTTAGTGTTAATTGCATGAAAATTGAAGTTTGGTGTTCTTTGATTCTGAGTCGAATAAGTTTGTGTTGGATTTTCCTTGTGTTTTTGATTCCTTTTTACGGACACTTTATCGTAAGTTAGTGAGCGTCTCGGGGAATTTCTTCGTTAGTATGGATGTGTGGAATATAGAATGGGGGGGGAAAATTGAGGTAAGTGCTTCTTTAATTGTACTTTTTCTAATGTTTTGTTGTGGATTTGACTGTTTTATATAGTGTCATTTACTTAGAATTTGTGTTTCTTTGTAAAATTTTAGTGGTATATACTAGTGTTTATTCGTCACAAGATGGCGATAGCCGTTGGAGCTTGGCGCCAAGGTCTGTAGCGCTCGCACTTGGCGATCGCCAAGCTCCAGCAGCTATCGCCGTGTTTACATGAGGGGCACCGTCTTGTATGATTTTACCCCGAACTATTTTATTTTGCTGTGGTGCTCAATATCCAAGCCCTACTTACCTCTCCTCTTACTATCAATCTATTTTTATTAATAAGTGAATGCAACTAAATATCGCTCAACTGGTAAGATTTGCGATCATGGATTCCTATACGCCGTTTTAAATATTTACAAACCGTCTAGTTAGCTAAACCCATACCACTATTTTAAACACTTACTAACAAAAACACTATTTGGCATCACAAACTTGGTTTTGATTCAATGAAACTGATTTAATAACTGTCAAAATGTTACAGTTCAACAGTTTAACCGCTAATAAGGCTAATTGCATTACTGCCTATTGATCGTTTTAATAATTCATAAAAAATGACTATAAATTTAAGTTAACACTTACATTTCGACGAAAGGGGACCACAACGAAGACATTTTATTGAAAATAATCAAAATAATATCGTGAATTTTCTTTCTAAAGCAGCTTAAACTTCGTAACTCAAATGGTTCTAATGCAATCAAGATGGCGACCGTGAAATACAACAACAATAGCGATGCCATCGCAGAAAAAGAAACTCACTCCAACAATGGCGATGAAATCTCGTTGTTATTCCACCGGCGCAACTCTCGCCAATGTGTTTTCTTTCGTATTTGTGTGCCTAATTCATTGGTTTTCTGCCATGCAGGAACGTTTTTTAACGATTTTGTTTTTACTTCCTTGGACGAAGCAGAGTATTGTAATCGTGAAATAGTTTGGCATTCAGATTTCGTGAGAAAAGTCGAGCTGCACCATGGACGCCCGTAGGATTGTTTGCAGGAGGAAAGGGCGAAAGTCAAGGGCCAGCCCATACTCTATTTTAGTATTGAACCGCTCCTACGTTGTACCGGTACGTAAACCATGACGACATTATTTATTTTTCCTGGAAGCTAGGAAAGAACCATGGAACCTCCCTGCCCATAGGTATGGGCGCCCATGATTTTGAACCACTCCTCCATTGACTTCGCTAAGTTTCTGCGTGTGATGTCTCAACGTGCGGATGTATGCATGTATGAACGTCCTCATCCACCAGAGAAACCTCTCTGAAAGTCCACCTCTCACAAAGACCCTTTATTTTGGGTCCATCCTTTCTAGCTAAAGGCTCAGTGTTGATTTTCCCTTCATTAAAAGACCACTCCTTCCCAAACGGTGCTCGAAAAGTTCGAGTTCGACAAAACTGAACCCGGCTAAGTGATATAGCGTATGTTAGGGCGAGAAATCACCCCACCTTAATATTAATGAAGTATGGCATCTCAATTTCGAAATCAATAACTTTGAATCAAGTTCATCCATGATCACAGACGTGCAAGGAAGTCGCGTGCTGTCGACATCCTGTTTTTGCCATTAGGATCCCAATCCTTGTCATTGGATCGATGACATAGAAGTTAAACTGCCAGAACATAATTTCCAAAACGTCAAGTGGAATCGGCGTCATTTTTGTCGGTTATCTTTCTACTGTTGGGGGAACCTCTGCGAAAGAGGTTAAACCCAATGGCCGAAATGTGTCGGAAACGATTTTTTCAAAAATTAAAAATCGTGAAATATGACAAAAAAATTAAGAAACGAATGCCTTTTCGAATTTTTCACAAAGCCGAACCTTTTTTCTCTCTACCTTTTTTTATATTGCAAATTCGAAGCTTACTACCTTATCGAATTTGAAAATAGCGTGCAACATACTAAGAATCAAAGAATAGGAGGATTTTCAGCTTTTGTTTCCTCTGTGCTTTAATGTATGTATGCGCAAATTTTTCAAGCTGATTCGGTCTCACAGTGTCCGGTAGACAGTTTCTTTCAACATGGAACATGAAGTAAAATCGCTGAAATGTCGTGGGAAACGGAAGAATTTTCAGGGTTTTTTTTGTTAGAATTATTGACGGCACCTTTTTACGCGCAAGTGCAAAATCTCAAACTGATTATGGATGTCCATTTGTGCGAAACGCAGACAAAATAGCGAAAATATGACTAAATTTTAAGAAAGGAAGGATTCCGAATTCTGCGGTCTGGGGATGTGCTTTCTTTATCATTTCTCTAAGCGAAGTGGTTCAACAGTGCGAAGTTATTTAGCAGATAAACAAACATAATCCATTTATAGATGATTCATTGAACCCTGCGACGCCTGCCTGCGAAACCATATCATTTTAATTTTCACACTATCTGTAGCTGAAGGGAGTAAGTGTCAGTCAACTTGTGTTCACGATTCTAATTTGCACAGACATCTTACACGCAGACATCTGACACACAGATTTGCATGGGGTAGCAGCCCTTATCCCCGAAAGCATTGAAAGAGAAGCATAGAGATGCATTGATAAAGGATAATAAAGGATTATTTTTATTTCCATGTACGAACTTTAAGGAAGTAATGCGATCCCGAAAAATTTCAGTAGCCAGATTTTGACGAAAAAAACGATTTTGACTACCTCTCAATTTACCTTTAAGAATTTTTGCGAGGCATCTCATCGAACGCATGCATGCACGTTCATATAAATGCATGTTGTACCCATTTTGACCGACCGCGAGTCTATTTTGACCAATTTCTCACTGACGTCCGTACTTATGTATGTAACTCACATATTTCAAAAACTATGAGCCGTAGAATGTTGAAACTTTATACAGGAAGAAAAACACCTGCCCGCGAAAATCGCGGGGTGAGCAAATTTTGCTACATTTAAGTTGCACGTGGAAATCGCGGGATGATCAGTCAGAGGGTTAAGGGTTTACAAAATGAATCTCTTCGTCGAAAATGGTGACTTTATCATTTATAGTTCTGCTACAGGAACACTCAAGAATTTCCAACACATTACGGTCAATGGCAGTTTTAGAGACATTCTTCCATTTCAAGCAGAATACTTTCCTTACCAATAGTTAGGTCATCGTCCGACCACGGTCACGTGCCTCCCACAAACATTACGCCAAAAGTCGCCAAGCTTGGTGATTTTTGGTATGCGTGTGTATGTATTTAACGCTCATATCTCAGAAACTATTAGTCGTAGAATGCTGAAATTTGATATATAAGATTGTTGTAACATCTAGTTGTGCATCTCGATTTTGGGTTCCAATCTACTGAAGAGTTTATTGACAGGACCACCCAAAAGAATTTCAATACATTAATGTCTATTGACATCTTCAGTACTATTACGTCTGTAGTCAGTCATTGTAGGGTCCATGCCCGAAATCTCGCCATTTGTCATACCTTGGCGAGTTTTGCCGAAATATGGCCCAATATGGCGCCAAAAATAATTCCGTATTTCTCATAACTCTAAAACTTTTAACCATAAAATATTGAAATTTTGTATTTAGAACTATGGTAACATCTAACTGTGCATCTCTTTTTTTTATTGCAATCCACTGGGTCATTTATTGACAGGGTCAGCCAAATGACTTTAAATACATTGAGGTGTATGGATGCATTCAATTCATTAAAAGCCTGTGGTCAATGACTACTTTGGCTATCCCCAAAATCTCGCAAACTATCTGAAGTTGGTCGGCTTTTGTCGAAATATCGCCCAATTAAGTGTCGGAAAACAAATCTTTCAAATGGAGCCCAGCTTGGCGATATCGGAAATATTAGGCTAGAAATCGCTCAATCTTAGTATTGCTGCAGTATTTTATCTCTTTCAAATAAAATAAGTTTAGATGAAGTGCGCCGAAAATATTTTTGATTTAGTAGACGTGCTAGGAAGGCATGTGTTGTCCACATCAGATTTTTTAAATAAAGAGTAAAATGAATCTGATTTGGACGCCACATGACTTGGTACGCCTACTTAACCATAAATATTTTCCGTGCATTTCATCTAAAGTTATTTTATTTGAAAGAGATACAACAAAGATAGCGAGGTTTAGCAATTTCTAGCCCAATATTGGAGACAAGCTGGGTTGAGTTTGAAAAGTTTATATCTGGCAATATTTCGTCCAAAGCCCACAAGTGTGAGATTGTTTTCGAGATTTCGGACATAGCCGAAGTATAGTGATAAACCACAGAACAGATTTTTAATGAATGGAAGTAGCGGCGTAGCGAGAAAGTTTTCATGGGGGCAGGGGTTACGACTACTGCAACTCATATATTTGTATGAGTGTGCGTGATTAGAGAGTGAAGAAAATACATTTTGTATGACAAAAGAATTCCTCATGGGAGGTTACTGCCATCCCTTCCCCCCCAAGTCTTTTGGGTGACCCTGTCCATAAATGACCCAGTCGACTAGGAATAATAAAAAAAAGAGATTTTGCTCAGTCAAATGTTACAATAGTTCTCAATAAGAAATATTACCATTCTTCGATTAAAAGTTTTCTACAGTTACGCGAAATACGTAATTAAATTTATTTGTGTGCCCGATTGGGCGATATTTCGGCAAAACTCGCCAAGGACGATAGCACGTGAAACTTTGGGCAGGGCCCAAAAGAGGACTGACTACCGACATAATACATCGAAGATGTCCTTAGACCTTAATGTATTGGAATTCTTTAGGGTGATCCTATCAAATAAACTATCCAGTAGATTGGAACCAAAAAAGTGAGGTGCACAACTCGATGTTAAAGCAATCCTAAATATAAAATTTGAACATACTACGACTCGTAAATTTTGAGATAGGTGAGTAACGTACGTACAGACGTCAGGAACAAACGAGTCAAATTTGGACTTGCGTTCGGTCGAAATGGATTGTATATGCGTATATATACGAACATGCATAAATGTGTACTTCGAGGCATGTAGCAAAAACTCTGCAAAGTGAATTTGGAGAGAGTCCAAATCGATTTTTTCGTCCAAACCTGCATACTGAAATGGTTCGCGATCACTATAGTTCCTTTTGCTTTGTTCAAAAAAGTGGTAAAATACGTATGTGTAGAACTCATTGTTTTTGGACGACGCTGATCATCGATAGAGTTTTATTATTTTTTACTGGTGAGCAGAAGTGAAAAGGTTGGGAAACACCGACCTTCAAGTACTGCCAGTAAAAATGAGACAGTCTTTTGAATGAAGGACTTTTGTACAGGAGAGTTTGCATGTAGACCTGTCAGATCCCATATTGTGGGAGGCAGAGGGGGGGCGTGTGGCTGGTTCGCGGGCGGGACAAGAGGAAGAGTACTCCATTAGGACGAGGGACAGTTGCACCCGCCCCAACAGCTATCCATCCAATCGAGGGACGAGTTGCACCGGAATCCTTATCTTTCTCTCCCATCGAAAATAGGCTACCTCTGGCCCTTTGTGAGACCGCAGGGTTCCCTTATGATTGTGACCTATGATTAAGGTGACCATACGTCCTCGAAATTCGAGGACAGTCCCCAAATATAGATTTTTTTTTTCATTTTGTCCTCAAAAATACTTTGTCCCCAAATGTCCCCAAATTTAAAGATTTGTACTTTTTTTCCCTGAAAGTTTCCGTTTTGTTTATTTCTTTCAGAAAAAAACTGAAGAAATAAGAAAAATAAACCAACTAAAAGCGCCATTTACTCAGAGAAACAATGAAATTCGATCTCTGAAAACGTTTGTTGTCATTGTGTGTGTGTAGCGTGTACAGACATTCAATAAAGTATCCCACTATGAGCCAAATTTCCCCTTTCAGTTTTGTTAATGATTAATCACCTTTCATGAAGAACCATGCTTTAAATATGAAATTGAAGTACGAAAATTTTCTTGCCCTCGAATACTTTTTTTAGAGAGCGTACAAAGTTTCACGAAAAATTATCACAAAATGATCCAATGTAAAAAGCAATGTTTCTGAAAAATACAAATACTATTCTAGGAGTTAAATTTTGAATAAATTGCAATATTTCAACATGATGTTCCTTTCCTATTTCTGGTTTAAATAAATATTTATAAATGAATGAAATATTTTCATTCATTTATTAGAAATAAGAATACACAATTGATATAAAGAGCTATTAGAGTTCATTTTTAAGTGTCAAAGTCAGTCAAGATGTAAAGTATGGGTATACATGGTAATATGTTGTGTCCTCGAAAATGTTTTCTAGTGTTCCCAAGTTCTGTTTAGATTTGAGGACAATGCTAGATTTGTCCCCAAATTACCGTTTAGAAATATGATCGCCTTACCTATGATTGCAACTCGCCTTTTTTTCCCTTCAACTAACCCATTCCTCTCCATTAGTTTAAGCTCCTTCCACTAGACCTTCTTTCTACCTGTACATAAGAGTACACAATGCGTCGGGAAGGCGAAAGGCTGGAGGGTGGGGGCCTCATATTCCCCACAAGTCGGAATTGTGAAATTTGAAAATTTTTGTTTTTATGGCGACCCGAAAAAGATCCAACGCTCTCTTTTGTCGACGCAATCAACAAGATGAAATGAATTCCTATATCCATGGCTAGAGCTCTTATAGTAGCCTCAGCCATGGCGTTTGCGGGTTTTTTCCGTATTTCGATGTCTTGGAGAAATCCGGTGATGAGGTATACCCAGGCTATCGAAACGAGCAATTCCGAAGGTAGACGTCATTCTGATGTCAGGAGTTGTCAATGGCATTGAGATTCTAATGCAGTTTTATACTGGAAACATTAAAATGACGTCGATTGAACTTGTGTTTCGTTAATGATTGACTAGGAATAACCTCCCTAGTCTATTATCGAGTTTATTATGATGAAGAATACGTAAGACTGATGTCCATTTCACGTTTATTTCAATCATCTTAAAACCTTGGCTATTGCTCTGCAAACCTGAACGGACGTTTCTAGAAAATTCGTCTAGCATCTATTGAAGAAATCTGTTGCTTAATTTCTGCATGTGCTTTGCATTATGTATCCAGCTGTTTCAACAGATGGACGTCTAAGATTTATTTTTTAGCTGGATGTCGTATTTTGCCGTGACGGAACCAGAACTATTCATGTTATACTAACGTTTTTTTTTTCTTCTTTGAACGAACAAAATCTTTTCTAGAATTCACATCCCGAGTGAATGACGATGGTAAACAATGTTCAGGCTTTTATCATGTCAAAATAGGAAGACAATGATCAGTGTGCAAAATTTATGTGATTTTAAGACACAGGGTGATCCGTTGGTTTTTCTTATTATCCTTAAATCTTACGGATGTGGGAGTTATTCTAACATAAAAAAGATAGCTTAATAAGAATTTTTTACATTATCATTCGTTACAGAAAATGTTAAAATGTTAGCCACCATTTTTTTTAAACTTAGGAACTACAAAGCTCTTAGAAGAGTGAATGTATATTTTTGATCATGAATGACCGAGATTAAACATAAGACATTTTTTATTCGTTCTGTTAGTGAAACCAAAACAATTGGAAAAATTATAAACAGTATGGTATACATTTTGAATCGAATGGTTGAAGAAACTGTGTTCACTTTATGGCTCTTGAACTGTTTAGACCTAAAGCGCAGGGGACTTTTAATGCATAAAAAAACCAAAGCTTTGGTGTTTTCTTACTCAAATGTAAGAAGTTCGTTGTTTGTATAACTTTTATCGAAATGGAATCGAATCTTTTATTCACTTTTTAAACTTTTTATTGGAGTCTGTTTGCCAAAGGAATATAAAACAGTGTGCATTCCGATCCGATGGTATTCGAATTCCTGTAAAATAGGTCCCGTAAAATAGGTCCTGCGCCCAAGGAGCCTCCCCCTCCCCTAGGCAGATAGCCGTCGTGTCGCATTACCTTAACCAGCAAACCAAAAACTCACCAGATAAAAGAGCAATACCTCGCCCAATTCGGCGCAAAAAATGTCGTTGCGTTGGAAAGCGTTTTGTAATCGATGCGTTTAGCATGATTTATCTTTATTGCTCACATTTCTCTTTGGGTCTATGTGCTTGAAAATATTTGCTGGCAATAACGATAGCTTCGTGAACAGTCAGATTTTAATATTTCGAATGCTGCACTTCATACGAGCGCCCTGTTTTCCTTCGCCTGTAAAACTAGTTTTTCTGCACGGTTAGTTCTAACGCAGTGAAAACGTGCATTTTTCTTACAATTTTGCCTCTTCCGAGAAACACGACATCGAGGGGGAAAAATATGAACTCATGAATATCACTTTATATAGATAATGTTACTGCGCTGGATTCTATGAAGACGCCACACCGAAGGTGTTTCTTACTTTATTTAAGAACCACGAACTGTGCACCATTTAAAACAACTAGAGAAAAATTTAATAAGAATAAAATGGCACGCAATGCGTCAAAACCAATTAAAATGCCATACAGATCTTCAACATCGTAAGAAGTAAAATACTCGTGGCCCCCACAAGGGTGGGACTGGGTGTAACCGTGGGTAAAGGTCCCGGCCCTGAAGGGGGAGGGGGTCGCCGAGCCATCCCTACACAGTTTCAATTTTTAATGACTATAACTAATAATACAAACTATCAAAAGTATTTTGAATATATTTGTATTCAATGAAATTTTAGAAGACTACGGGTTACTGGAGCTTAAAATTTAAAATCACATTGAATGATAAACCGTTTATCCTAAAAGTTCATTAAAATGATCACTCCTTGATCCTTTCTTCCGGCCTGGCCCGGCCCGACCCGGCCCCCCGAGAGAGAGGGACAAGATGGGCCAGACTTTTAGGGGGCCTCATAACTGAATAGAAATTTTATCATGTAGAAGGTTTGTGTTTAAATAAGATATAGGTCATTATAATCATTACTAATAATCCTAAACAATGCTATTCGAAATTTGCACTGTTTGCAAAGTTACCATGCATACAATTTTAAATATATAGTTACCATGCATATAATTGACTGCTGCAAGATGCATGCATTCAGAGAATCTGCGACTCGAACTGTTCTGCGAAGGAATGAACAGTACAGCCGAAGGGTTGCCCCGGTTTTAACAGTACTGAGGGGAGCCCTCGACAAGATGGGGCTATAAATAGCCAATGCCGAACAGATAAAGAAATGCAGGATGTTCATTTAAGGTATTGACTTGTGTTTAGGGGCGCAGTGATGGCTATTTATATGTACGGATACACCCTCTTGTAGAATGTGACGGGGCACTCTCTTTCAGAACCACTGGTTGAACGCATCGTGACGGCCAATGACCAGTAAACTAGCCCGCGTCTGTCAAAAGGGTGGGTTTCGATTTCTCCAGACACAGAACAGACGTCAGAATGGGTTACTGATGACGGCAGTTCGATAAAAAGTTATTTGACTTCCTAAATGAATCTGACTTAAAAACTTTTAGGATACATCTTTGAGAGCCGTGCTGTAAACTGTTACAAAATATAAACCTGTTCGAGAAATTTTCGGGGACTCCCTTTACAATTTGAGTATTTTTCAAAATGTGAGACACTTCGTTAACTTTATCAATGCCATTCCGTGTTTAAAGTTTTTCCAGAGAGTTAGTAAGAGAGACTTTGATCGCAGTGTCAAGTGCAACTTGCAAAGAAACAGACTGAATTTTTTCAGGTCTCTGGCTCGGTGAGATCATTTTACAGTGTTTTCAAAGGGTCGTGAAATAGTTTTTGTTACTGAAAGCACATTTTTATATCCATGGAATCAAAACGGAAGGATGCAAAAATCATTCGCGAACCTACCTATAACTGAAAACATCCCTGAAGCGTAAAATGCGCGGGAAGATTTTCTAATAGAGACAAAAATCACCGATTTCAATAACAGGGTATTTACAAAAGAATACCCGGATTTTGAAGCAAAAAATGGAAATCCTTTATGGACCAATGAGAGCAAAAGAAGCATTCATAGTGTATAAAATCGCACGTTCGGCCTTCTCCCCCTTCTTCACATTTTTGAAGCATGCATGACTTACAAAGCAATGCGCCCATTTGGATGTTGTAGGCACTCTTTTACAGACACCCTGTTCATTCATATCGTTGCAACATCTTCCACGCGTTTCACAGTTTAAAAGAGCTCGGCATAAAAGTGCATTTAAAAGGAGGGTCCATTGTTTTGTCTGATTCTGCAAAAAACGCCAAGTGTTATTCTTGTAGCTTTCGCATTGCATTTTACGGAGAGTAGGGCGGAATAAACAGGTGAAAACCCCTTCACTACAGTCCAATCCCGTTTGAACGAAGTCCGAGGCACCCGAGAAATCGTATTTCGCTGAAAAGAAATTCAACTACACCGATAGTGTATCTCTATACTGTCATTTGATTGGGGGGATGGCCAAAATCTCCACTGTAACAAGATTTTCGCTGTAACGAAACTAAAACGGGATTCGACTGTTTTGAACTATGTAAAATCATATTTCCTTTAAGATGAAGGAACCGAAAAAATAACAGGACGCGATTTTTCAATCATGCCTTAACCCTTTAACGCGCAGTGTTCCCGTTCTGGGAACACCAAAATCTGACTGACGAAGGATAGATTTTATTTCTGTAAAAATAGTTGCGGGTGACTTATCTGCACGAGAATCCTTTATTTTTTAGCACGTCATTTCCCGTAAAGAAAAAAAAAAAAAGTCACGATTATTTTTAACAGCATAGCCAGCTGTCGTCAAAAAAGGGTCTCTAGATCTGTGGCACGCGATGAACGTTTCGATCGTCCGCCATCTTGCTGATAGTTAAGTCGAGCGATGTCAACGGCTGCCCTTTTTTCAGCAATGGGAAAGAGTTGCGCCTCAAAGGGTTAAATATTCTATCAGCCGTTTAAAAGTTCACTCCAATTTCATTTTAATGACTATGTCATTTTATCTCTCACCCCCTTTATTGAAAATGGTCCGAAAAATGTGTCCCAAAAAAGCGACATAATTTGACATATATTTAAATACTGTTAGTTCACAACAGCTTTCATCTATTGTGACACTATTTCGTAAGCTGTAGAATAAGCATCCCATGTATTTTTCTATCAATAGGTTACAATCCTAAAAATGTCAACCTAGGGTTACCAGGCGAAATACACGAAAGAGGAGAGATGAAATGACATAGTCAATGAATATCGTTTGAATATGGCAATATTGAAACTAAAAAATGAGGGGGGTTCAGGGGTGTCTCCCCCTGACGAGGCACGAACAGCCGAGTTTTATTTTTTTGAAAATTTGCCATAAGACGTATCGTACTATCAGAGCTGTGATGAAAGCACTCTGGATCTATTTTACATTACAAGAATAGGATAATACGTACTCAATATTAGTAAAGGAATCCAAATCAAGCCATCTAATTTATTTAAAAATTATTATTATTATACATAACATCTGTTACACAACTGAATACACACAGATTTAAGAACGTTCGACAAATAATAAGAATCGATAAAAATAACAATCCATCGACGCTTTTATGAAAACAAATGAAAGCGTTGTGAGACGTTTCTAGTGCCCGTAACATTCCACAGGCACCGTCGGGTACGTTCCTGTAAAGTAGAAAGGTTTTGGAGCACATTGTAATATTAAAATTTTAAAACGACTCGCGCGTCGATAAATGAAGGACTAACAGCGATTCTTAAGGCGATATCCCAAGATGGATGACGAAGTGACGAATTCCTGCGTTAACCTGTGGAGAACATTTATTCCACACTGAATAATAATACAGAGGTCGCCTTATATTCCGGTCAAATTGGGACGGATTGTGATGGATCCGAATAACCGAAATAAACGGTGGAAAAAAGTAAATGTGAGATATTAAAGGAAAAACAAAATAAACAAATTAAATCGAACTATGTGACCTTCGTTGGTAATGTAAAGTATGCATATTATTTGACAGTGAAAAAGTGAAAAAATAAATATGCACATTTATAAAAAAAAGTAATTTGGTTATTTTGTTCTTTTTCTACCCATTTTCACCGGATAAACCATCGGCCGAAATAAGCGGCGACCACCCACTGAATTTTGTCTTTATTTTTTCTCTCTCCACCCTCTGGCTACTGACGCTGTGCATGATATATCTTTTTTGACATTTTTCCAGAACCAGTAATTCTAATGTCGCCAACGGTTGTCCATGACCAAAGCTGCACACAGTATTCTAACTCCCCACCAAGAGTGACACTTGAAAAGTCCTCCTGGTCACCTTTAGGGAGATGAAGAATTTGGCGACATTTACAATGACATTCAAGCAGTTCCCAGTAAAAGAACAGTCCTACGCTATTTTATTGCCAGCCTGACTAGAAAATATCTTATCAAAGTCATCGATCGCCAAAAAGTTAAAAAAATCGCCAAGAGATCGTAAATACTGAAGCTGCCCAGCCCATTTGTTTGTACTCAACACGAACCTCCCTACATCTGCTTTTTCCCAGTATTTCAACGATTCGCCTAAAAGCACACAGTGAAGTAACACACAGCATAATAGATCTCTACCAAAAAGTGATCTCGCCCTTTTAATGTACAAAACCCATGCCGTAAATGGCAGCGGCCTTATACAGCAATCCAACTATTGATGTAAAAGTTTTGGTACTCTTGCGTCACGGCGGCCATTGACTTTCCTTGACGACATTATGAATGCGAGAAGATCACTTTAATACTTCAAAAATCTGTAGGAATTGAAACGTTGTCCCCATATTTCAGCACCATGCTCTTGGCGATATAAGTCGATTGGGCAGTTAACGTATAATTCTGACGACCCTTTTCGCCAAAAGAAAGTCCAATAAAAGAAAATAACGTAATATTTTATTACTAGTGTTATTAACCGTATTTCGTTTTATGAGATACCCAAATATTTCTGTAATGAGTACATAATCTCGCTTGCTGTGAGAGTTTTGACCGCTAAAACTCATTCACCTCGATTTGGCGCTGTTGTCGGTATGCCATCCAAGTACCTAATGATAGTACAGTTTATCATAAAAACTTACCAACTTTCAAAAATGTATTAATGTATTTTTGTTTCAGTGTTAATGTGTCTCAGATTGAATATTTGCCACACTTGGCGAGATGAAATACTATGGAGATAATCATTTTCCATGGATGCTGCCATAAAAACAGTTCTCGATACACCCTCGTCTATAATCAATGGCTGATGGGCGTACTTAGAACCGCGAAGTAGTTCCTCTCGTCCTGGTGGCCAATATCCAATCTCGACCTGTTATTTACCTCTCCTGTTTTTACCAGTCAAGTGATTTAAATATTCGCGTCGCATTAAAAATCGTTCCACTGGCAAAATTTGAGATCTTTGGCTCCTATCTGCCATCTTAAATATTCACAAATCGACTCGTTAGCTGATGCAATATCCCTATTTTATAAGTAGATACTAACAAAAGCAGCATTAGTCATCAAGAACTTAGCAGTCATTCAACGAAATTCTTTTAAAAACTGTTAAAATATTACAAGTATGTGTTTATCCGTCAGTTTAACCGTCACTAAGCCTAACTGCATCATTGCATATTGATAACTATAATAATTTACAAGAAATGAACATAAATGAAAGCCAACACTTACATTTCGACGAAACGGGACCCCAAAAAAGCCATTTTAATTAATCGAATCAAAATAAGATAGTTAATAAACTTTCAAATTATGGATTAGACTTCTTATCTCAAAAGCTTTAATGCAATCAAAATGGCGACTGGTAGATATTTTAACAATAGCGATGCCATCGTTCAAAAAGAAACTTCCTCCAACAATGGCGATGAAATTGTCATTCCAGCACCACGTCTCATGCCGATGTGTGTTATTTCGCATTTGTGAGCGTAATCAGCTTATTTTCTGCGATGGAGGAACGGTTTTTAAGGGAGTAGGACTTTTTTCTTTTAACTTCCTTATACGAAGTGAAGTTTCGCAATCGTGGAACATTTCGGTATTTACATTTCGCAGGATGAATTGATTGAGACAGTTCATGGATTTTCCTGGACGCGTTTCTGGGTTCTGTCTTAACCAGTATCGTGTTCGATCTTCAGTGAAACCTCTCTAAAAGACCATTTATTTTGGGCCCGTCATTCCTGATCGTAGTTGATTTCCCCTCCATTAAAGGACCGCTCTTCCCCAACTTGAAGGGGGGGACTGTTTAGCCGGGGGAAATGTCAAAATTGCTCTTCTCTCAGAAATAGTCCAGCTGGCAGAGAAAGGGCTATGGTACCTTTGTCTGGAATTGTCCGTGCAGGCGTTTTTTCACGAGAAAGGTTAAAATGTTCAGCTTTACCAGAAATGGGATGCTTTTCTTGAAGAGTGATTGTCACTTGTCTAGCTCGTAGAAAATTTTCCTTTTTACTTCCTTGTACGTAGTATAAGGAAGTAATGTGATCCCGAAAAATTTTGGGGGCCAAATTTCGACAAAAAAAACCGATTTTGACTACCTCTAAATTTAATTAAAAATTTTTTTTCGATGCATCCTATCGTAGGCTAGCATGCACGATCATATTAGCGCGTCTGCAACTCATTTTGACCAGCGGCGAGTCTGCTGTGGCCAGTTTTTCCATGCTGTCTGTACGTACGTACGTATGTATGTAACTCGCATATCTCAAAAACTATGGGTCGTAGAATGTTGAGATTTGATATTTAGGATTGTTCTATTATCTAGTTGTGCACCTCCCCTTTTGGTTCCATTCGACTGGATAGTTTATCTACAGGACTGCCCAAAACATTCGAAATACATTACGCTCAATGGGCCGAAATTCATTAAACTCGCCTAACTCAAAAACTATTAGGCGTAGAATGTTGAAACTTTATATTTAGGATTGTTGTAACATCTAGTTGTGCACCACCCCTTTCGGTTCCATTCGACTGGATAGTTTATCTACAGAACCGCCTAAAAGATTCGAAATACATTACGCTCTATGGGCCGAAATTCATCAAAGCGTTTTTTAGAGGTATTGGGCTATTTCAAACGACTCAGAAGTGATATATGCTGTAAAGAGTTAGAAAATGAATTTCTCCATTAAAAAAAGTGTCTTTATCATTTACAGTTCTGCTACAGGAACACTCAAAAGATTTCCAATACATTACGGTCAATGGCAATTTTAGGAGATTCATCCATTTCAAGCACAATACCGTCCTACCACATAAGTTAGGTAATGGTCCGACGACGGTCACGTGCCTCCCTCAAGAACTATGCCGAAAGTCGCCAAGCTTGGCGACTTTTTTGTGTACGTGTGTGCATATTTAACTCTCAAATCTCAAAAACTATTATGAAATTTCATATATAAGATTGTTGTAACATCTAGTTGTGCATCTCGATTTTTGGTTAAAATCTACTGGAGAGTTTATTTACAGGACTACCAAAAAGAATTTCAGTACTTTAATGTCTATGGACATCTTCAATGTAATACAATTGTAGACAGTAATTGTTTGGTACATGCCCAAAATCTCGCCGTCTGTCCTCGACCTTGGCGAGTTTTGCCGAAATGTCGCCAAATTTGGCGATAGTCAGTCATTTGGTCCATGCCCAAAGTATCGCCATTTCTCATCGTTCTTGGCGAGTTTTGGCGAAATGTCGCCAAATTTGGCGATAATCTGTCATTGTTGGTCCATGCTTAATATCTCGCCAAATGTCGTCGACATTGACGAGTTTCACCGAAATATCGCCAAATTTGGCGCCAAAGATTATTTCGTATTTTGTATAACTCTAAAACTTTAACCCGTAGAATTTTGAACTTTTGTATTTAGAACTATATTATAATATCTAACGGTTTTCAATATCTTTTTTGACAGCAATCGACTGGAAATTTATTTACAGGGTGAGCCAAATGACTTTAAATAAATTAAGGTGTATGGATGCATTCAATTCATTGAAAGTCTGTGGTCAATGACTACTTTGGCTATCCCCAAAATCTCGCAAACTATCTCAAGTTTGTCGGCTTTTGGTGAAATATCGCCAAATAAAGTGTCAGAAGGAAATCTTTCAAATTGAACTCAGCTTGGCGATATCGAAATATTTGGCTAGAAATCGCTAAACCTTACTATTATTGATATTTTATCTCTTTCAAACAAATAAGTTTAGAGGAAGTGCGTAAAAAACATTTTTGAATTAATAGACGTGCAAGGAAGTCATGTGTTGGACACATCAGATTTTTTGTTTATTTAAACGCGCAATACAGATTATGAATTGGGAGACTTATATATTTTTGAAGTAGCATTAAAAAAATCAAGGCGGATCTCCCTGTTTCGCCATTTCTTGTGATCTTTTCACCTGAACCATTGCGATTAGCTAGCAGGATTTTTTTCCCCTTAGAAGACAGTCCATGGTGGAGTAGCACACGAAAAGGGCAGTCGCGTCCTGAAATAAAGCTACACCACCTCACGTCCCAATCCAACAGAAATCGAGAAGCTACGGCAATGGGTTCGCGATTCTCGTTGCTTATAGAACGGCCGTTAGTCTGCTTGCATTATATGACAGACTTTAGCATGATTGCTTTCGAATATTTGTGAAAAAAATGACTCAGTGTCGGATCGTATTAAGCTTGCGCGAAGGCAGCAGCCAATCTCCAACTATTTTGATCAACCCTTGATGAGTGTCCGTCCAGGGAAAGGGAAAGAGCTGGCCAAAAACTTTCGCGCAAAAGGACGACTCTCTTTTATTGTCCCTGCAAAAATATTAGGTGTACCGAAAAGTAATGTCATTTTTTCGTACGCCAATATTTTGCTTAGCCAAAACGACCGAAGCTGATAGTACGAAATTCGGCTCGTGCGTGAGTATTTTAACGTAGGTAGCTGGATTAGAGAGCATTTCCCCAAATTCGTAACTTATGGAGGATGGACAGCCAAAACTTTCATTTCCAATACCCTGCGTGGTCTCAAAAAAGAAAAGAGATATCCATAAGATTCTTGCTGTCCAATACAACACTCACGAGTTCCTAAAATCGATTTCGGAGCATTTCGAATAGAATCCCCCAAAGAGGGTCAACGTGAAAAAAAAAACGGGAGGGTGGTTATTTTTATTGAAAGAAAAATATTATCTATAAAACCCTCCCTTTAAAATTTAACAAGTAGGAGTCCTGTGCTTAGGCACAGCTTCTTTGTCATTCAATACTTGTTGAAAATGTATTTGTTTGAATAATACGTTAAAAAATTACACCTAATATTTGCTATTTATATATATTTTTTTAAAATATTAACCGAAAGAAAATATTTCACTTTTCAACGGAGTCCATTAAACGTTGACCAATGTCAACGATAGTCAAGTTCCATCAGCTGGGTATTTTCCCCCCTACTATTCAAGTCCTGCAATTTAGAGCTCGTCTAATTGAATTAAACTCATCGAACATTTTGATGGTATAGTAATGTTTCGTTATAAAAACGACAGATCCCAGTTTCCGTTAGCATTTGTTATTGTCTTCCTTTTTTGCCAGCTCTTTTCCTCGGGGGGTGGGGGGTCCCCTCCGACGAGGCTCCACCTTATCGTGGTGGAGGGGTTTGAACAGTCTCCACTCGGATCATGTAAGTCATCCACCATTGAATGGTGGAGTCAATTTAGCACGGCTTGCTTGCCGCGTTGCAGTGGTGCAATGCAAAACATTTTACTGACGAGACTATACAAAAAATTCTACTGAAAAGACGAGTGAAAAAAAGGTAAATTCTGCAGGCGTGTATGACAATGACAGAGTGGAGACTGAACCAAGAGAGCCTCAAAGTGTTACTTGTAGTGGGAGCACATGCCTAAAATTCACGCTGCTCAGTTATTAAGCAGAAGCACGTTTGAATTAAGATTATCACCCCCTATCTAACACTCGTAAAATATTAAAGCGAATGCCAATATTTTTCTTCAAAGCCGAGAGCTTCTAACAGGAGCAACTAGAAATATGAATTTCGAAACGGAAACTTAAAAACACTGAACGTATTTTTAGTAATTTATTGCTCATTTGAGGCAAAAACACATGAAGGGTTTGTGTGTGTGATTATGGCAACGCTACACTAGGGCGATCTGCCAAGGGGGGTGCCTTGGTAGGAAGACTTTCTAAGGGGTTCTAACGCGTATTCACGTTATATATGGAGAAAACCTACCAAAACTCCAGACCGTTAGATTGACAGCCGCGCGATGGGACCCGAACCCGGGGCCTTCACACTTCGGCCGTCTACCATTTTCAGTGGCATAACCACTGCGCCATGGTGAGGCCCATGAAGGCTATCAGCCTACGTGGGGGGATGCCTTGGGCGAAGGAGGACTTTTAAAGGGATTCTAACTCGTATTCGCGTTACATCTTGAGGAAGCCGCCCAAAAACTCCAGTCTGTTAGATCGACAGCCGCGAAGTAGACCCGAACTCTGGACCTTCACATTTCAGCCATCTACCATGTTCTGTGTCTTATCCACTGGGCCATTGGGCGGTTGCGCTACTAATTTAAATAGAATTAGTAGATTTCTTACAATATTAGATTATGGATTATGGTTTTGGATTCAGGTATACTATGCCCATGAAGGTAGCCGGGGCCATCGTTATTGTACCGGGCCTGCTTGTGCACTTGTGAGTCATCCAAAGAGGCCTACGGATGCTCACTGATTGGTTTCAGCACTTATACACGTCATCTAACGGACGAATCTAACCAATGAGGAAACGCCCGTAGGCCTCTTTCGGAGTGGCCCGGTAGAATCACGATGGCCCCGAGTTAGCAGATAATTCATTTTCAGATCGTAGTAAACTATTACTTTAAAGTGAATGTGAATTTTCTTCTATTCAGTTGAAAGAAGATAAATAATAAAAAATGTGCATGAGTCATTAGTACACTGGTATGATATAGTTAAGGTTAAGAATTTAATCTCTAGAAAGATCTATTTTATGAGTGGAATGTAAATTTTAATCTAACCTATTTTTCATTATTTTCAAAATTGTTCCACACTCAGGTATTTTAGAAGTCATTTAATATTTTCTTAAAAGAAGTCATTTAACATTTTCTTAAATTTTCAAGCTTCGCTTGGTTTTTGTAGAAAATGCATAGAAGCAAAAAAACAAGAAGACAAGCAAAACATTACATTTATACCATTTTAAAGTGTCATAGTTTGAGTATTTATAATTTCAAGACCTACAGTAACTTGCAGAATGTTTGGCTGCGTTTAACCCTAGGATGGAACATTCGAAGCGTCCTGTGTGTTCTACATTCCCTTCAATTGAGCCAAGTTTCTTTTTTAATGAATACTTTTTTATTCGTTTTAACTACGAGAAAAAGGACTCCTATCCAGCAAGGGTTTTAAAAACTTCATTAAGAGGGCAGATTTTTTAAAACTGCTTTCCACTCAACAGGCTTCGTTTTTTCCAGTGCTGTGGGAGTTCAGCTATCCGCGATATTTTAGCATAGGAGACTGCAGTCATGAGACTGTCTTTTTAGGAACACGGGTGCTTTAATTATACCAACAAGTACATACGCGTACGCAAAACCAGTGGCGGATTTAGAAAAATCTGGTGGGGGCACCAATACAAGACTCCTCTGAGTCTAGTATTGGGCGGCTTCCTCAAGACTTCTTTTTGTAAAATCGGGTGAATTTTCAAAATAAAGTCACTCCTCTATAGCGTGAAATTAGTTTATCTGGGGAGGAGGGCACGTGCTCCTGAGCACCTCTCCCCCATACTCTAGACACCCCTAATGCTTAAAACGACAATATATAGAGCACTGCCAGTTTTTTACACGGATACAATTAGAAGTTTTTAAAAATGCAGTCCTTTTTAATCTCATTATTACGAACACATGTGATTTTACGAACTAGCGGGTAGTCCCGAATGTACTCCTATTGGTTATTTTACATACGACTCCATTTTACGAACTACAGTCAGACCTCTATTTAGCGAACCTCTATTTTGCGAATTTTTCCTATGAACCAAGAACATTTTGCAATTTCTTCGTAAAAAAAATCTCCAAATAGCGAAATTCATTTTCTATTTAACGAAGTTTTTCTTGGGGTTTAATTTTTATTTTTATTTTTTCGCTCAAACATATTTTGTTCTTTTACAACATTTCAGTGACCTATCGCTGTTAAAAAACAGGAAAAATTAACAGACTTTTGGAACGATTCAATTGAAGGATCACGAGTGCTTCAATTTAATTAGGTCCGACAGTACTACATGATGGAAATGTATTCTTAATTTACTTATTATAACAAATACGATAATGACATTAAAATTCATTCATTTTATCGTAAAATGATTTACTTAAATCATACTTATAGGTATTCACATACGACTTCACCTTGAACGACCAGCTTAAATTTGCAATCGAATGTATGCAACACAATTTACAACCCACTCGAAAAACAAACAATACAAAATAGTCTAGTGTGATACGAGATCGTACTATTAAAAATGACTCAATTAAAACAAGACAGTTATTTTGCATTACGTACAGCAATTCATTAGGTAAATTCCGCAATCATGCTGCCTTCTTTACCCACCAGTATCTTAAACATTTGAAAGAATCCTGTTTAGTATTTTTTTAAGCTTGCACAGCTTATAGAACAGAATACTTATAGAATAAAATAAGATTGCAATACCAGAAAGTACAAATTATTACCTCTAGTTATTTCTTAAGCTGATACCTCATCCTCCAGACATTGTTGTTAAACGGTTGTTCCTGTTGTTCTATTTGGAACATTCTTCCTATTAGACTTGTATTCTTGGTTCCAAAAACCCGCGTATAAGTTTTCGTCGAGTAAAGAACAACACAATGGAAGTTTTTACTATCACAGAGAAAAGAAATTTTTACAACCGGGACATGAATCGGAATCGAACCCGTCGAATCACTTAGGCGATCGGCGTGGAGTAGCTCAGACCCTTGACCTCCCAGTCACCGGTCCCCTTCTATAACGGAAGATTGCGTAACAGGGTTGTCGTTTGCTTGAAACAGTTCTTGGTTTATAGATATCATTCTAGTGTTCGTAAACTCATCCACTCGTTTCCACGTTAAAACTCATAAACTGGAACAAGTGTGTCTAGTCATCTTATTTTCTTTCGCGTCTCAGAATGACTTCAGTTTGTTCAGTTTCGTTGCCCAGTTATACGATTTTTTATCACCCATCATCCGACCTCAACTCCATGAATTTCACATAAAATAGCACAACAGAGGTAGTACAAGATAAGGGGGACGTCAGGCTGAATTTTGGCAAAGGCCGTTCAATTTTTTAGATAGTCTACAAATTGTTCAAGCCGACCGAGTTGTACGGTGGGCAAAGCACCATACTCCGGTTTCGGGTTCAACTCCCGGCGGCCGGGGTTCGATCCCCGACTGGGCGTGGTTGTCATTGTCCATCCCTTCACAGGGAGCGACGTGGGTCCACCTACTAGGTGCCCCATAATAAAGAGACCAACCATTCAGGCCTGTTGTGGCCAAAGCCTTCAAGGCAGAGGCCGGCCAGTAAAAAAAAAGTTGTTCAAGATCTAAATTGAACGTGTGGAATCGGGAATTATACGAAACGGCCGCCCGGGTTGCGTAAGTGGTCAGAGGGCCATTCTACCACGCCACGGGTCCGGGTTCGATTACCGGCGCGGGCTTGGGTGTCATTTCGTCCGTCCCTTCATAGGAGGCAACGCTGGTCCGGTCTAAAGAGACGGGCCTTGGTAGTGGCCAATGCCTATACGAAAATTGCCCGCCCTTAGAAAGACAACCACAACAAAAACTATAGTTCTAAAAGAAAAAGTTCGGAGGGGGCTATGCCCCCCATGTCCCCTCACCGGATTCGCCCTTGTTACAAGCACGTTAGACGAGAAAAGTGACAACCCTGGGTAGAAACGATTCGAACACCACAGCTGTCGGAGGCAGATGCGGGAATATTCCCAGTCACGTGGCAGGGGCCACAGGATTACCCGTTTTTCAACCAGATTATTGCAGTCACATCACAATCACAACCCATCATTGAATTCCCCACATCCGTTTGCACGTGAACAATGAATATTATTTTAACCCTTCAAAACCTGGACTTTCTTTTGATACACTCGCACAAAAAAATATTTTAGATAACTTCTTATTACAGTCTTATGAATAACTCATTCATTTTTCCCGAATAACACACTCATCAAAAGAAATATGAGAAATGACTATTTATACAGGATTCACTTCTTATGAAGAATGCTATGTTATATGTGAAATCGACGTAGGAAATACGTCTTACACTCGAGTGCTTTTCGAGACGATGTAGATCACCTACACGATTGCGTATAGGTCAGGGCTTAAACGGATAAAAAAATATGCATAAGAAAAGATAATTTAACACGCGTAACTTTATATCATTCAAACATGTTTTATAATGACACCCGCCCACATCTTCCCAGACATGAGGCGCCTTGCAGTCCAGCACAACAGGGAGACAGCAATAGAACGGTAAAGGACTCCCAAAATTTTCACTACGAACATCAAAAGGGGGGGGGAGGTGCAACTAAAAAGATGTTCCCCGTTCATAAGCACAGTATTGCAGAGAATCGGCAAGTCCAATCCTCAACAGATGGGCCCTGTAGAACATCATGTCCAGGGATGACTCTGAAAGTCGTCACCCTTTCCACTCTAGGGAGGAGGGAAAGTTGCCTTCGAGTACGGTCATCCAGAAGACAAGACCCAATTTTTAAAAGCATTTGGTCGAAATAACTTAACCTCTTAACGCCCGACGAAAATCTCGAATCTCACAAATCTCATAATTGGTTAAGAGAAAAACCTATTCCACTTAAAAACGACAAAGTAAAAAAGGGTATTTCCGAACAATTTTTCGAAGTAAATCCTAGTACCCAATCTCTGTTTCAGTAGTATAAAAGGGTTGTCATCCATAAAGGAAGACTGTCAAGACACTTTTAAAGGTAAAGGATGTCTTTTAAAAGCTCTTTTCACCTGTATGAATTTCGAAATCAAAAAAGTATTTACACATCTAACTTCGGAAGGGTCAATAATATTACAATACTCTTGTGTGACGGCAAAAACAAAAATAAAATCTGAGCTCCAGTACGTAGGATCGAGACATTATTATGCGTTCAAATCATTGATTCAAAATGAAATCATCGACGGACATGCACGTCCATTCAGAACTACAAAAAATCTTAAAGAATCGCTTCAACAGTGGACAGAAAAAGGTCCACGTACGTGGAGATAATTTCTCTTGAACTAAACACAGGAATATTAGAAAACGCTTATGAATTTTTGTGACCAAAATCGAAAATATTTCATACTTGGGTGTTTTATACACCGGACGGTGGACAGCATTCAGTTGTCGTCGTTGTATTGGGAGATTTCTTTTCGGATTTGCGCACTTTGGCTGAAGAACAAGCTTATAAATCCTAGCCGAAAATCTAAAACACTTCCACAGGCTTGAATTACACAGAGAAAGGAAATTTAAACAGCCAGAGGTACCGGCCACGCGGGCTGCTGCACGGCGATCCAACACCTTCTTAAGGGGGGCGGTGATTTTTTTTTTCTAAGGTTCCTTCAAGATCGGACTGTCCCATCTGCCCATGGTCATTGGAGCCCCTCTGTAGCTTCTTCATATACTTCGTTATCATCGTCGTTTTTACGGACTTCGGAATGTTTAAAGAATTTTTCTAAGAAAGGATTGCCTAAGCCGGGCAGGTTAAAGTCAATGAAAATTTTATAAAACACGAAACTATTCCTCGATATAACCCAGCTTGACTCGTCAAAAGCGAATTATTCTCCCATAGATTCAGAGTTGCCAACTTAGCCACTTTGTGGCTAGATCCGACCCCTTTAAGGACCTAACTAGCCATGAATTTTCGAAAAAGCTACGACAGTAGCTATTTTAGCCACATTCTTTCTGTTTTAAGCAATTCGGGCCATTTCTAGCCACGTGCTTTCTGTTTTAAGCAATTTCTGGTCATTACTAGCATTTGCATACTATCGTTGATGATACTGTCCATTTCCGCTCACTCGTATCTGCAGTTTTCCATTTTGAATCATTAAATGTTATTTACATTTTTTATAATGCGCATGCGCAAACTTGAGGGTATAAAATTTCACTATTGTTGTCTTTGGATGCACAGTGGTGTGCCATACTACTAGTCCTATGGCAGTCATTACGTAAAAATCCCTCATTTTGTAATAAAAGACTTCAATATTTAAATGCTTTTATAATTTCAAAGTTTGGTAGGGTACTGCGAGTGGTTGTTCTTACAGCATTCTAAGTGCAGATTTTAAGAACTGGCAACCTTCAGTTATCCAGCTGACAGGGAATTTACAGCTGTAAAGGAAGAGGCGGACATACAATACGCTTTTTTTTCGATTTCAGTTTTCCGGACTCATTTTTGATCTGGTTATGTGCTTTTTTTTTTTTTTTAAACATGAAACAATTCATTTTAGGAAAACTGGTGACGGATACTCCGTTGATAACACGTTTTCGGTCATGTAAACTAGTAACCCGGGAGGTGAACGAAATATTCTTGGAAAACTTTAAGAACTGAATTTTTAAAATGTGTCCAATTTGTGAAGTTTCACGCACTATACAGGGTGTCCCATAAATACGGCCCAGACTCTTTGACAGCCATATTTCCTTTTGGGAAAGTTATAGTCTTGAGGAATAATATTAAAATCAAACTATGACGTCGTGCAAGGTCTAAAACTAGAAGACGTATGGACTTTTGGAAATGGCCATTGCAGCAACATAACACAGATGATGGTTTCATTGCACAAATCTTGTGGAGTGATGAATCCTGTTTCACTCGTGATGGGATAACATAACACCCGTATGTGGTCCCAGTGCAGTCCTCATTCGATCCGCCCGAAGAAAATTCAGGAACGCTTTCCTGTAAATGTGTGGGCCGGCATACTCGGGCGGGGATCGCCTGCGTGGACCCTATGTGTTACTGGAATGGCTTTAGGGACACTCCTACTTGGTATTTCTCCGTGACGTGTTACGCATTTTCCTCGGCGACATACCCTTAGCGTCAAGACAAGGCCTTTGGTTCCAACAGGGTGGGGATCCGGCACATTTCTGTACTCCTGCACCTAATTGGCTGCACAGGGAATACTCCGGACACTGGATCGGGTTCCGATTCTATGGCTACCACGATCGCACGATCTCACACTGTTGGATTTTACCTACGGGGCCATCTGGAGGAATTGGGGTTTTGGAGACGTAGTGACTTTGCAAAAGGACTTACAGTTTCTCGTCTGCTGGCTGTTTGTACTTCGATGGACACCGCACTGCTGCAACGTGAGCAGTCATAAATGAGCAGTTCCACGACGTGAACAGTTCCACGACGTGAACAGTTCCACGGCGCGTTCAAGACTTCTTTGGATTTTGCAAATACTACTGATGGTATGTTCTATAAAGTGTTTTTTTCCTTACACCAGATGGGATGTCATACTTTGTTTTTTCGTATTTTTCTAGAAAACTGTGGATCGGACAGGTACAGTACTACAGAACAAGGAATCTCGCTATGCAGAGTTTGGGAGGTATTTTTGGGATACCCTGTATATACTACAAAAAAGTATTATGGAATGGGTTTACTACATATCCATACATCTTTGAAAAAAAAGGAAGATTTTCTACGAGCTAGACAAGCGACAATCTCTCTTCAAGAAATGCTCCCAATTTCTGGTAAAGCTGAACTTTTTAACCTTTCTCTTGAAAAAACGCCTGCACGGACAATTCCAGACAAGCGTACATTAATCTTTCCTCTGCCAGCTGTACTTTGTTCCTGAGAGAAGAGAAATTTTGACATTTACCCCGGCTAAACAGTCCCCCCTTCAAGTTGGGGAAGAGCGGTCCTTTAATGGAGGAAAATCAACTCCTTTTAGGCCAGGAATGACGGACCCGAAATCAATGGTCTTTATGAGAGGTGGTCTCTCAATAGAGGTGTTCTTTTAGAGAGGTTTTACTGAAGATCGAACACGATACTGGTTAAGACAGTACCCAGAAACGCGTCCAGGAAAATCCATGAACTGTCTCAATCGATTCATCCTGCGAAATGTAAATACCGAAATGTTACACGATTGCAAAACTTCACTTCGTATAAGGAAGTTAAAAGAAAAAAGTCCTACTCCCTTAAAAACCGTTCCTCCATCGCAGAAAATAAGCTGATTACGCTCACAAATACGAAATAACACACATCGGCATGAGACGTGGTGCTGGAATAACAATTTCATCGCCATTGTTGGAGGGAGTTTCTTTTTGTGCGATGGCATCGCTATTGTTAAAATATCTATCAGTCGCCATCTTGATTGCATTAAAGCATTTGAGATAAGAAGTCTAACATTGGTGACAGTCTACGCAGTACGGCTCGCGAAGATGTATTGTAAAAGTTTTTAACTCATTTTCATTTAGGAAGACAAATAACTTTTTCCCGTACTGACGTCATTGGTAACTTATTCTGACGTCTGTGTCTGGAGAAATCGGAACCAACCCTTTTGACAGACACGGGCTAGTTCATCGGGCAATGGCCATCACGATGCGTTCAACCAGAGGTTCTGAAAGAGCGTGCCTTATCACATTCTACAAGAGGGTGTAATCCATACATAAAAATCTGGAGTGACTCCACTCGACTTTCCAAACACTTACGATTAAGATCATGACCAAGCATTTAAATAAACGCTAGATAAGCATTTAAATAAACCAAGCATTTAAATAAACGCTAAACATTAAAATCAACACCGGTTAGAAAAATCATAAGTCCTATATACACCTAAATCAATACCGGTCTTGCGACGGTGGTTTATAACATATATACCCCAATTGCAGCTCAATCGAAAGCCCCGTATAGGAACTATCATGTACACTCAGATACACACATTCATACATCTCATAAAAACAGCATAACTGAATTCAGAAGACCTCAAAACGTGTGAATACACCCAAATCTCGAAGTCTAATTTTTTCATGATTACAGTACTTTCCTTACAGGGTACATGTTCGGAAAGTAAAAATAGCTATCACTGCACCCCTAAACACAAGACAATACCTTAAATGAATATCCCACTTTTCTTTATCTGTTCGGCATTAGCTGTTTATAGCCCCATCTTGGCGAGGGCTCCATTCAGTACTGTTAAAACCCGGGCAATCCTTCGGCTGTACTGTTCGTTCCTTCGCAGAACAGTTCGAGTCGCGGATTCCCCGAGTGCATTCATCTTGCAGAAAAACATTCAAAATTGTATGCATGGTAGCTTCTTCAAACAGTGCCAATTTCGAGTAGCATTGTCATGCCCCCACCCACATTTGATTACGGGCCTCGGACCTAGGATCAGGGATTCCCTCCCCCCTTGTTTTACCCCAGCTATGTGCTGCATTAAAATGGCGCTGTTATTTTTTTACCCATACTCTTTTAGAATGTAATTTAACCTGCAAATAGGGGGGAATCATTAGGGTCACTATTTTATAAGTTCAAACTATATTTACAAAATTAAAAATGACAAACTGACAAGAGTAAAATACCCTGTGAATGTATTCAGTTTCATACTCAAAGAGCTAAACTTTAGGATAACTAGTAATGATTACACTGGACCTATCTTATTTGAAGGGGAAAAAAAACTTGATAAAATTTCCATTCGGTTATGGGCCCCCCTAAAGCTCGGTCCCGGGGGCAGTGGCCCCTCTTGTCCCTCTCTCAAGGAGGGCCTGGCAAGTTGAAAGTATGGAAATAAGGCGCACGCAAGTTCACACAACTCACGGAATAATCATTTTAATGAACTTTTAGGATAAACGGTTTATCGTTCAATGTGATTTTAA